>CM040838.1:28259104-28321604 GCA_022828995.1 Vimba vimba
TCTATCACTGAGCTATACCCCCTTTCGGAGAAGCTTTTTCAAAGTAAGAAGAAAATCCGAGTAATTATCTTAAATTCGTCTGTAGAAGGTAAAATTAAGTGTTTGGCTTGTTGTGAACTAGGATAACAGTACCAACAATCACATTCAGATTGGGACACTATAAAGGGGGCACTCGGATTTGAACCGGGGACCTCTTGATCTGCAGTCAAATGCTCTACCACTGAGCTATACCCCCTTTCGTAAAACCTTTTTCAAAGTAAAAAAAAAAAATTCCAGTAATTATCTTAAATACGTCTGTAGAAGATAAAAGAACAAAGTGTTTGGCTTGTGGGAAACTAGCATAACAGTACCAAAGATCAGTGATAAAGGGGGCACTCGGATTTGAACCGGGGACCTCTTGATCTGCAGTCAAATGCTCTACCACTGAGCTATACCCCCTTTTGGAGAACCTTTTTCAAAGAAAAAAAAAATCCGAGTACTTTTCTTAAATTTGTCTGTAGAAGGTAAAATAAAGTGTTTGGCTTGTTGTGAACTAGGATAACAGTACCAAAGATCACATTCAGATTGGGACATGTTAAAGGGGGCACTCGGATTTAAACCGGGGACCTCTTGATCTGCAGTCAAATGCTCTACCACTGAGCTATACCCCCTGTCGGAGAACCTGTTTCAATGTAAAAAAAAAATTCCAGTAATTTTCTTAAATTGGTCTGTAGAAGGTAAAATGAAGTGTTTGGCTTGTTGTGAACTAGGATAACAGTACCAAAGATCACAATCAGATTAGGACATGTAAAAGGGGGCACTCGGATTTGAACCGGGGACCTCTTGATCTGCAGTCAAATGCTCTACCACTGAGCTATACCCCCTTTCGGAAAACATTTTTCAAAGTAAAAAAAAAAATTCCAGTAATTATCTTAAATACGTCTGTAGAAGATAAAAGAACAAAGTGTTTGGCTTGTGGGAAACTAGCATAACAGTACCAAAGATCAGTGATAAAGGGGGCACTCGGATTTGAATCGGGGACCTCTTTATCTGCAGTCAAATGCTCTACCACTGAGCTATACCCCCTTTTGGAGAACCTTTTGCAAAGAAAAAAAAAAATCCGAGTACTTTTCTTAAATTCATCTGTAGAATTTAAAATAAAGTGTTTGGCTTGTTGTGAACTAGGATAACAGTACCAACAATCACATTCAGATTGGGACACTATAAAGGGGGCACTCGGATTTGAACCGGGGACCTCTTGATCTGCAGTCAAATGCTCTACCACTGAGCTATACCCCCTTTTGGAGAACCTTTTTCAAAGAAAAAAAAAATCCGAGTACTTTTCTTAAATTCGTCTGTAGAAGGTAAAATAAAGTGTTTGGCTTGTTGTGAACTAGGCTAACAGTCCCAAAGATCACATTCAGATTGGGACATGTTAAAGGGGGCACTCGGATTTGAACCGGGGACCTCTTGATCTATAGTCAAATGCTCTATCACTGAGCTATACCCCCTTTCGGAGAAGCTTTTTCAAAGTAAGAAGAAAATCCGAGTAATTATCTTAAATTCGTCTGTAGAAGGTAAAATTAAGTGTTTGGCTTGTTGTGAACTAGGATAACAGTACCAAAGATCACATTCAGATTAGGACATGTTAAAGGGGGTACTCGGATTTGAACCGGGGACCTCTTGATCTGCAGTCAAATGCTCTACCACTGAGCTATACCCCCTTTTGAAGAACTTTTTTCAAAGAAAAAAAAAAAATCTGAGTAATTTTCTTAAATTCGTCTGTAGAAGGTAAAATTAAGTGTTTAGCTTGTTGTGAACTAGGATAACAGTACCAACAATCACATTCAGATTGGGACACTATAAAGAGGGCACTCGGATTTGAACCGGGGACCTCTTGATCTGCAGTCAAATGCTCTACCACTGAGCTATACCCCCTTTCGGAGAACCTGTTTCAATGTAAAAAAAAAATCCCAGTAATTTTCTTAAATTTGTCTGTAGAAGGTAAAATAAAGTGTTTGGCTTGTTGTGAACTAGGATAACAGTCCCAAAGATCACATTCAGATTGGGACATGTTAAAGGGGGCACTCGGATTTGAACCGGGGACCTCTTGATCTATAGTCAAATGCTCTATCACTGAGCTATACCCCCTTTCGGAGAAGCTTTTTCAAAGTAAGAAGAAAATCCGAGTAATTATCTTAAATTCGTCTGTAGAAGGTAAAATTAAGTGTTTGGCTTGTTGTGAACTAGGATAACAGTACCAACAATCACATTCAGATTGGGACACTATAAAGAGGGCACTCGGATTTGAACCGGGGACCTCTTGATCTGCAGTCAAATGCTCTACCACTGAGCTATACCCCCATTCGGAGAATCTTTTTCAAAGAAAAAAAAAAATCCGAGTAATTTTCTTAAATTCGTCTGTAGAAGATAAAAGAACAAAGTGTTTGGCTTGTGGGAAACTAGCATAACAGTACCAAAGATCAGTGATAAAGGCGGCACTCGGATTTGAACCGGGGACCTCTTGATCTGCAGTCAAATGCTCTACCACTGAGCTATACCCCCTTTTGGAGAACCTTTTTCAAAGAAAAAAAAAAATCCGAGTACTTTTCTTAAATTCGTCTGTAGAAGGTAAAATAAAGTGTTTGGCTTGTTGTGAACTAGGATAACAGTACCAAAGATCACATTCAGATTGGGACATGTTAAAGGGGGCACTCGGATTTGAACCGGGGACCTCTTGATCTGCAGTCAAATGCTCTACCACTGAGCTATACCCCCTTTCGGAGAACCTGTTTCAATGTAAAAAAAAAATCCCAGTAATTTTCTTAAATTCGTCTGTAGAAGGTAAAATTAAGTGTTTGGCTTGTTGTGAACTAGGATAACAGTACCAACAATCACATTCAGATTGGGACACTATAAAGAGGGCACTCGGATTTGAACCGGGGACCTCTTGATCTGCAGTCAAATGCTCTACCACTAAGCTATACCCCCATTCGGAGAATCTTTTTCAAAGAAAAAAAAAAATCCGAGTAATTTTCTTAAATTCGTCCGTAGAAGGTAAAATAAAGTGTTTGGCTTGTTGTGAACTAGGATAACAGTACCAAAGATCACAATCAGATTAGGACATGTTAAAGGGGGCACTCGGATTTGAACCGGGGACCTCTTGATCTGCAGTCAAATGCTCTACCACTGAGCTATACCCCCTTTTGGAGAACCTTTTTCAAAGTTAAAAAAAAAATCTCAGTAATTATCTTAAATACGTCTGTAGAAGATAAAAGAACAAAGTGTTTGGCTTGTGGGAAACTAGCATAACAGTACCAAAGATCAGTGATAAAGGGGGCACTCGGATTTGAACCGGGGACCTCTTGATCTGCAGTCAAATGCTCTACCACTGAGCTATACCCCCTTTTGGAGAACCTTTTTCAAAGAAAAAAAAAATCCGAGTACTTTTCTTAAATTCGTCTGTAGAAGGTAAAATAAAGTGTTTGGCTTGTTGTGAACTAGGATAACAGTACCAAAGATCACATTCAGATTGGGACATGTTAAAGGGGGCACTCGGATTTGAACCGGGGACCTCTTGATCTGCAGTCAAATGCTCTACCACTGAGCTATACCCCCTTTCGGAGAACCTGTTTCAATGTAAAAAAAAAATCCCAGTAATTTTCTTAAATTCGTCTGTAGAAGGTAAAATGAAGTGTTTGGCTTGTTGTGAACTAGGATAACAGTACCAAAGATCACATTCAGATTAGGACATGTTAAAGGGGGTACTCGGATTTGAACCGGGGACCTCTTGATCTGCAGTCAAATGCTCTACCACTGAGCTATACCCCCATTCGGAGAATCTTTTGCAAAGAAAAAAAAAAATCCGAGTAATTTTCTTCAATTCGTCCGTAGAAGGTAAAATAAAGTGTTTGGCTTGTTGTGAACTAGGATAACAGTACCAAAGATCACAATCAGATTAGGACATGTTAAAGGGGGCACTCGGATTTGAACCGGGGACCTCTTGATCTGCAGTCAAATGCTCTACCACTGAGCTATACCCCCTTTCGGAAAACCTTTTTCAAAGTAAAAAAAAAAATACCAGTAATTATCTTAAATACGTCTGTAGAAGATAAAAGAACAAAGTGTTTGGCTTGTGGGAAACTAGCATAACAGTACCAAAGATCAGTGATAAAGGGGGAACTCGGATTTGAACCGGGGACCTCTTGATCTGCAGTCAAATGCTCTACCACTGAGCTATACCCCCTTTTCGAGAACCTTTTTCAAAGAAAAAAAAAATCCGACTACTTTTCTTAAATTCGTCTGTAGAAGGTAAAATAAAGTGTTTGGCTTGTTGTGAACTAGGATAACAGTACCAAAGATAACATTCAGATTAGGACATGTTAAAGGGGGCACGCGGATTTGAACCGCGGACCTCTTGATCTGCAGTCAAATGCTCTACCACTGAGCTATACCCCCTTGCGGAGAACCTTTTTCAAAGAAAAAAAAAAATCTGAGTACATTTCTTAAATTCGTCTGTAGAAGGTAAAATTAAGTGTTTGGCTTGTTGTGAACTAGGATAACAGTACCAACAATCACATTCAGATTGGGACACTATAAAGGGGGCACTCGGATTTGAACCGGGGACCCCTTGATCTGCAGTCAACTGCTCTACCACTGAGCTATACCCCCATTCGGAGAACCTTTTTCAAAGAAAAAAAAAAATCCGAGTAATTTTCTTAAATTCGTCTGTAGAATTTAAAATAAAGTGTTTGGCTTGTTGTGAACTAGGATAATAGTACCAAAGATCACATTCAGATTGGGACATGTTAAATGGGGCACTAGGACTTGAACCGGAAACCTCTTGATCTGCAGTCAAATGCTCTACCACTGAGCTATACCCCCTTTTGGAGAACCTTTTTCAAAGAAAAAAAAAATCTGAGTACTTTTCTTAAATTCGTCTGTAGAAGGTAAAATTAATTGTTTGGCTTGTTGTGAACTAGGATAACAGTACCAACAATCACATTCAGATTGGGACACTATAAAGGGAGCACTCGGATATGAACCGGGGACCTCTTGATCTGCAGTCAAATGCTCTACCACTGAGCTATACCCCCATTCGGAGAACCTTTTTCAAAGAAAAAAAAAAATCCGAGTAATTTTCTTAAATTCGTCTGTAAAAGGTAAAATTAAGTGTTTGGCTTGTTGTGAACTAGGATAACAGTACCAACAATCACATTCAGATTGGGACACTATAAAGGGGGCACTCGGATTTGAACCGGGGACCTCTTGATCTGCAGTCAAATGCTCTACCACTGAGCTATACCCCCTTTTGGAGAACCTTTTTCAAAGAAAAAAAAAATCTGAGTACTTTTCTTAAATTCGTCTGTAGAAGGTAAAATTAATTGTTTGGCTTGTTGTGAACTAGGATAACAGTACCAACAATCACATTCAGATTGGGACACTATAAAGGGGGCACTCGGATTTGAACCGGGGACCTCTTGATCTGCAGTCAAATGCTCTACCTCTGTGAACTAGGATAACAGTACCAAAGATCACAATCAGATTAGGACATGTTAAAGGGGGCACTCGGATTTGAACCGGGGACCTCTTGATCTGCAGTCAAATGCTCTACCACTGAGCTATACCCCCTTTCGGAGAACCTTTTTCAAAGTAAAAAAAAAAAATCTCAGTAATTATCTTAAATACGTCTGTAGAAGATAAAAGAACAAAGTGTTTGGCTTGTGGGAAACTAGCATAACAGTACCAAAGATCAGTGATAAAGGGGGCACTCAGATTTGAACCAGGGACCTCTTGAACTGCAGTCAAATGCTCTACCACTGAGCTATACCCCCTTTTGGAGAACCTTTTTCAAAGAAAAAAAAAATCCGAGTACTTTTCTTAAATTCGTCTGTAGAAGGTAAAATAAAGTGTTTGGCTTGTTGTGAACTAGGATAACAGTACCAAAGATCACATTCAGATTGGGACATGTTAAAGGGGGCACTAGGATTTGAACCGGGGACCTCTTGATCTGCAGTCAAATGCTCTACCCCCTTTCGGAGAACCTTTTTCAAAGTAAAAAAAAAATCCCAGTAATGTTCTTAAATTCCTCTGTAGAAGGTAAAATGAAGCGTTTGGCTTGTTGTGAACTAGGATAACAGTACCAAAGATCACATTCAGATTAGGACATGTTAAAGGGGGTACTCGGATTTGAACCGGGGACCTCTTGATCTGCAGTCAAATGCTCTACCACTGAGCTATACCCCTTTTTGGAGAACCTTTTTCAAAGAAAAAAAAAAATCCCAGTACTTTTATTAAATTCGTCTGTAGAAGGTAAAATTAAGTGTTTGGCTTGTTGTGAACTAGGATAACAGTACCAACAATCACATTCAGATTGGGACACTATAAAGAGGGCACTCGGATTTGAACCAGGGACCTCTTGAACTGCAGTCAAATGCTCTACCACTGAGCTATACCCCCTTTTGGAGAACCTTTTTCAAAGAAAAAAAAAATCCGAGTACTTTTCTTAAATTCGTCTGTAGAAGGTAAAATAAAGTGTTTGGCTTGTTGTGAACTAGGATAACAGTACCAAAGATCACATTCAGATTGGGACATGTTAAAGGGGGCACTCGGATTTGAACCGGGGACCTCTTGATCTGCAGTCAAATGCTCTACCACTGAGCTATACCCCCTTTCGGAGAACCTGTTTCAATGTAAAAAAAAAATCCCAGTAATTTTCTTAAATTCGTCTGTAGAAGGTAAAATAAAGTGTTTGGCTTGTTGTGAACTAGGATAACAGTACCAAAGATCACAATCAGATTAGGACATGTTAAAGGGGGCACTCGGATTTGAACCGGGGACCTCTTGATCTGCAGTCAAATGCTCTACCACTGAGCTATACCCCCTTTCGGAAAACCTTTTTCAAAGTAAAAAAAAAAATCCCAGTAATTATCTTAAATACGTCTGTAGAAGATAAAAGAACAAAGTGTTTGGCTTGTGGGAAACTAGCATAACAGTACCAAAGATCAGTGATAAAGGGGGCACTCGGATTTGAACCGGGGACCTCTTGATCTGCAGTCAAATGCTCTACCACTGAGCTATACCCCCATTCGGAGAATCTTTTGCAAAGAAAAAAAAAAATCCGAGTAATTTTCTTAAATTCGTCCGTAGAAGGTAAAATAAAGTGTTTGGCTTGTTGTGAACTAGGATAACAGTACCAAAGATCACAATCAGATTAGGACATGTTAAAGGGGGCACTCGGATTTGAACCGGGGACCTCTTGATCTGCAGTCAAATGCTCTACCACTGAGCTATACCCCCTTTCGGAAAACCTTTTTCAAAGTAAAAAAGAAAATACCAGTAATTATCTTAAATACGTCTGTAGAAGATAAAAGAACAAAGTGTTTGGCTTGTGGGAAACTAGCATAACAGTACCAAAGATCAGTGATAAAGGGGGAACTCGGATTTGAACCGGGGACCTCTTGATCTGCAGTCAAATGCTCTACCACTGAGCTATACCCCCTTTTCGAGAACCTTTTTCAAAGAAAAAAAAAATCCGACTACTTTTCTTAAATTCGTCTGTAGAAGGTAAAATAAAGTGTTTGGCTTGTTGTGAACTAGGATAACAGTACCAAAGATCACATTCAGATTGGGACAAGTTAAAGGGGGCACTCGGATTTGAACCGGGGACCTCTTGATCTGCAGTCAAATGCTCTACCACTGAGCTATACCCCCTTTCGGAAAACCTTTTTCAAAGTAAAAAAAAAAATCTCAGTAATTATCTTAAATACGTCTGTAGAAGATAAAAGAACAAAGTGTTTGACTTGTGGGAAACTAGCATAACAGTACCAAAGATCAGTGATAAAGGGGGCACTCGGATTTGAACCGGGGACCTCTTGATCTGCAGTCAAATGCTCTACCACTGAGCTATACCCCCTTTTGGAGAACCTTTTTCAAAGAAAAAAAAAATCCGAGTACTTTTCTTAAATTCGTCTGTAGAAGGTAAAATAAAGTGTTTGGCTTGTTGTGAACTAGGATAACAGTACCAACAATCACATTCAGATTGGGACACTATAAAGGGGGCACTCGGATTTGAACCGGGGACCTCTTGATCTGCAGTCAAATGCTCTACCACTGAGCTATACCCCCATTCGGAGAACCTTTTTCAAAGAAAAAAAAAATCTGAGTACTTTTCTTAAATTCGTCTGTAGAAGGTAAAATTAATTGTTTGGCTTGTTGTGAACTAGGATAACAGTACCAACAATCACATTCAGATTGGGACACTATAAAGGGGGCACTCGGATTTGAACCAGGGACCTCTTGATCTGCAGTCAAATGCTCTACCACTGAGCTATACCCCCTTTTGGAGAACCTTTTTCAAAGAAAAAAAAAATCTGAGTACTTTTCTTAAATTCGTCTGTAGAAGGTAAAATTAATTGTTTGGCTTGTTGTGAACTAGGATAACAGTACCAACAATCACATTCAGATTGGGACACTATAAAGGGGGCACTCGGATATGAACCGGGGACCTCTTGATCTGCAGTCAAATGCTCTACCACTGAGCTATACCCCCATTCGGAGAACCTTTTTCAAAGAAAAAAAAAAATCCGAGTAATTTTCTTAAATTCGTCTGTAAAAGGTAAAATTAAGTGTTTGGCTTGTTGTGAACTAGGATAACAGTACCAACAATCACATTCAGATTGGGACACTATAAAGGGGGCACTCGGATTTGAACCGGGGACCTCTTGATCTGCAGTCAAATGCTCTACCACTGAGCTATACCCCCTTTTGGAGAACCTTTTTCAAAGAAAAAAAAAATCTGAGTACTTTTCTTAAATTCGTCTGTAGAAGGTAAAATTAATTGTTTGGCTTGTTGTGAACTAGGATAACAGTACCAACAATCACATTCAGATTGGGACACTATAAAGGGGGCACTCGGATTTGAACCGGGGACCTCTTGATCTGCAGTCAAATGCTCTACCTCTGTGAACTAGGATAACAGTACCAAAGATCACAATCAGATTAGGACATGTTAAAGGGGGCACTCGGATTTGAACCGGGGACCTCTTGATCTGCAGTCAAATGCTCTACCACTGAGCTATACCCCCATTCGGAGAACCTTTTTCAAAGAAAAAAAAAATCAGAGTAATTTTCTTAACTTCGTCCGTAGAAGGTAAAATTAAGTGTTTGGCTTGTTGTGAACTAGGATAACAGTACCAAAGATCACAATCAGATTAGGACATGTTAAAGGGGGCACTCGGATTTGAACCGGGGACCTCTTGATCTGCAGTCAAATGCTCTACCACTGAGCTATACCCCCTTTTGAAGAACTTTTTTCAAAGAAAAAAAAAAAATTCAGAGTAATTTTCTTAAATTCGTCTGTAGAAGGTAAAATAAAGTGTTTGGCTTGTTGTGAACTAGGATAACAGTCCCAAAGATCACAATCTGATTAGGACATGTTAAAGGGGGCACTCGGATTTGAACCGGGGACCTCTTGATCTGCAGTCAAATGCTCTACCACTGAGCTATACCCCCTTTCGGAAAACCTTTTTCAAAGTAAAAAAAAAAATCCCAGTAATTATCTTAAATACGTCTGTAGAAGATAAAAGAACAAAGTGTTTGGCTTGTGGGAAACTAGCATAACAGTACCAAAGATCAGTGATAAAGGGGGCACTCGGATTTGAAACGGGGACCTCTTGATCTGCAGTCAAATGCTCTACCACTGAGCTATACCCCCTTTTGGAGAACCTTTTTCAAAGAAAAAAAAAATCCGAGTAATTTTCTTAAATTGGTCTGTAGAAGGTAAAATGAAGTGTTTGGCTTGTTGTGAACTAGGATAACAGTACCAAAGATCACATTCAGATTAGGACATGTTAAAGGGGGTACTCGGATTTGAACCGGGGACCTCTTGATCTGCAGTCAAATGCTCTACCACTGAGCTATACCCCCATTCGGAGAACCTGTTTCAATGTAAAAAAAAAAATCCCAGTAATTTTCTTAAATTCGTCTGTAGAAGGTAAAATGAAGTGTTTGGCTTGTTGTGAACTAGGATAACAGTACCAAAGATCACAATCAGATTAGGACACTATAAAGGGGGCACTCGGATTTGAACCGGGGACCTCTTGATCTGCAGTCAAATGCTCTACCACTGAGCTATACCCCCTTTCGGAAAACCTTTTTCAAAGTAAAAAAAAAAATCCCAGTAATTATCTTAAATACGTCTGTAGAAGATAAAAGAACAAAGTGTTTGGCTTGTGGGAAACTAGCATAACAGTACCAAAGATCAGTGATAAAGGGGGCACTCGGATTTGAACCGGGGACCTCTTGATCTGCAGTCAAATGCTCTACCACTGAGCTATACCCCCTTTTGGAGAACCTTTTTCAAAGAAAAAAAAAATCTGAGTACTTTTCTTAAATTTGTCTGTAGAAGGTAAAATAAAGTGTTTGGCTTGTTGTGAACTAGGATAACAGTACCAAAGATCACATTCAGATTAGGACATGTTAAAGGGGGTACTCGGATTTGAACCGGGGACCTCTTGATCTGCAGTCAAATGCTCTACCAATGAGCTATACCCCCTTTTGGAGAACCTTTTTCAAAGAAAAAAAAAAATCTGAGTACATTTCTTAAATTCGTCTGTAGAAGGTAAAATTAAGTGTTTGGCTTGTTGTGAACTAGGATAACAGTACCAACAATCACATTCAGATTGGGACACTATAAAGGGGGCACTCGGATTTGAACCGGGGACCCCTTGATCTGCAGTCAAATGCTCTACCACTGAGCTATACCCCCTTTTGGAGAACCTTTTTCAAAGAAAAAAAAAATCCGAGTAATTTTCTTAAATTCGTCCGTAGAAGGTAAAATAAAGTGTTTGGCTTGTTGTGAACTAGGATAACAGTACCAAAGATCACAATCAGATTAGGACATGTTAAAGGGGGCACTCGGATTTGAACCGGGGACCCCTTGATCTGCAGTCAAATGCTCTACCACTGAGCTATACCCCCTTTTGGAGAACCTTTTTCAAAGAAAAAAAAAATCTGAGTACTTTTCTTAAATTTGTCTGTAGAAGGTAAAATAAAGTGTTTGGCTTGTTGTGAACTAGGATAACAGTACCAAAGATCACATTCAGATTAGGACATGTTAAAGGGGGCACTCGGATTTGAACCGGGGACCTCTTGATCTGCAGTCAAATGCTCTACCACTGAGCTATACCCCCTTTCGGAGAACCTTTTTCAAAGTAAACAAAAAAAATCTCAGTAATTATCTTAAATACGTCTGTAGAAGATAAAAGAACAAAGTGTTTGGCTTGTGGGAAACTAGCATACCAGTACCAAAGATCAGTGATAAAGGGGGCACTCGGATTTGAACCAGGGACCTCTTGATCTGCAGTCAAATGCTCTACCACTGAGCTATACCCCCTTTTGGAGAACCTTTTTCAAAGAAAAAAAAAATCCGAGTACTTTTCTTAAATTCGTCTGTAGAAGGTAAAATAAAGTGTTTGGCTTGTTGTGAACTAGGATAACAGTACCAAAGATCACATTCAGATTGGGACATGTTAAAGGGGGCACTAGGATTTGAACCGGGGACCTCTTGATCTGCAGTCAAATGCTCTACCACTGAGCTATACCCCCTTTCAGAGAACCTTTTTCAAAGTAAAAAAAAAATCCCAGTACTTTTCTTAAATTCGTCTGTAGAAGGTAAAATTAAGTGTTTGGCTTGTTGTGAACTAGGATAACAGTACCAACAATCACATTCAGATTAGGACACTATAAAGAGGGCACTCGGATTTGAACCAGGGACCTCTTGATCTGCAGTCAAATGCTCTACCACTGAGCTATACCCCCATTCGGAGAACCTTTTTCAAAGAAAAAAAAAATCAGAGTAATTTTCTTAACTTCGTCCGTAGAAGGTAAAATTAAGTGTTTGGCTTGTTGTGAACTAGGATAACAGTACCAAAGATCACAATCAGATTAGGACATGTTAAAGGGGGCACTCGGATTTGAACCGGGGACCTCTTGATCTGCAGTCAAATGCTCTACCACTGAGCTATACCCCCTTTCGGAAAACCTTTTTCAAAGTAAAAAAAATAAATCTCAGTAATTATCTTAAATACGTCCGTAGAAGATAAAAGAACAAAGTGTTTGGCTTGTTGTGAACTAGGATAACAGTACCAAAGATCACATTCAGATTAGGACATGTTAAAGGGGGTACTCGGATTTGAACCGGGGACCTCTTGATCTGCAGTCAAATGCTCTACCACTGAGCTATACCCCCTTTTGAAGAACTTTTTTCAAAGAAAAAAAAAAAATTCAGAGTAATTTTCTTAAATTCGTCTGTAGAAGGTAAAATAAAGTGTTTGGCTTGTTGTGAACTAGGATAACAGTCCCAAAGATCACAATCTGATTAGGACATGTTAAAGGGGGCACTCGGATTTGAACCGGGGACCTCTTGATCTGCAGTCAAATGCTCTACCACTGAGCTATACCCCCTTTCGGAAAACCTTTTTCAAAGTAAAAAAAAAAATCCCAGTAATTATCTTAAATACGTCTGTAGAAGATAAAAGAACAAAGTGTTTGGCTTGTGGGAAACTAGCATAACAGTACCAAAGATCAGTGATAAAGGGGGCACTCGGATTTGAAACGGGGACCTCTTGATCTGCAGTCAAATGCTCTACCACTGAGCTATACCCCCTTTTGGAGAACCTTTTTCAAAGAAAAAAAAAATCCGAGTACTTTTCTTAAATTTGTCTGTAGAAGGTAAAATAAAGTGTTTGGCTTGTTGTGAACTAGGATAACAGTACCAAAGATCACATTCAGATTGGGACATGTTAAAGGGGGCACTCGGATTTAAACCGGGGACCTCTTGATCTGCAGTCAAATGCTCTACCACTGAGCTATACCCCCTGTCGGAGAACCTGTTTCAATGTAAAAAAAAAATTCCAGTAATTTTCTTAAATTGGTCTGTAGAAGGTAAAATGAAGTGTTTGGCTTGTTGTGAACTAGGATAACAGTACCAAAGATCACATTCAGATTAGGACATGTTAAAGGGGGTACTCGGATTTGAACCGGGGACCTCTTGATCTGCAGTCAAATGCTCTACCACTGAGCTATACCCCCATTCGGAGAACCTGTTTCAATGTAAAAAAAAAAATCCCAGTAATTTTCTTAAATTCGTCTGTAGAAGGTAAAATGAAGTGTTTGGCTTGTTGTGAACTAGGATAACAGTACCAAAGATCACAATCAGATTAGGACACTATAAAGGGGGCACTCGGATTTGAACCGGGGACCTCTTGATCTGCAGTCAAATGCTCTACCACTGAGCTATACCCCCTTTCGGAAAACCTTTTTCAAAGTAAAAAAAAAAATCCCAGTAATTATCTTAAATACGTCTGTAGAAGATAAAAGAACAAAGTGTTTGGCTTGTGGGAAACTAGCATAACAGTACCAAAGATCAGTGATAAAGGGGGCACTCGGATTTGAACCGGGGACCTCTTGATCTGCAGTCAAATGCTCTACCACTGAGCTATACCCCCTTTTGGAGAACCTTTTTCAAAGAAAAAAAAAATCTGAGTACTTTTCTTAAATTTGTCTGTAGAAGGTAAAATAAAGTGTTTGGCTTGTTGTGAACTAGGACAACAGTACCAAAGATCACATTCAGATTAGGACATGTTAAAGGGGGTACTCGGATTTGAACCGGGGACCTCTTGATCTGCAGTCAAATGCTCTACCAATGAGCTATACCCCCTTTTGGAGAACCTTTTTCAAAGAAAAAAAAAAATCTGAGTACATTTCTTAAATTCGTCTGTAGAAGGTAAAATTAAGTGTTTGGCTTGTTGTGAACTAGGATAACAGTACCAACAATCACATTCAGATTGGGACACTATAAAGGGGGCACTCGGATTTGAACCGGGGACCCCTTGATCTGCAGTCAACTGCTCTACCACTGAGCTATACCCCCTTTTGGAGAACCTTTTTCAAAGAAAAAAAAAATCCGAGTAATTTTCTTAAATTCGTCCGTAGAAGGTAAAATAAAGTGTTTGGCTTGTTGTGAACTAGGATAACAGTACCAAAGATCACAATCAGATTAGGACACTATAAAGGGGGCACTCGGATTTGAACCGGGGACCTCTTGATCTGCAGTCAAATGCTCTACCACTGAGCTATACCCCCTTTCGGAAAACCTTTTTCAAAGTAAAAAAAAAAATCCCAGTAATTATCTTAAATACGTCTGTAGAAGATAAAAGAACAAAGTGTTTGGCTTGTGGGAAACTAGCATAACAGTACCAAAGATCAGTGATAAAGGGGGCACTCGGATTTGAACCGGGGACCTCTTGATCTGCAGTCAAATGCTCTACCACTGAGCTATACCCCCTTTTGGAGAACCTTTTTCAAAGAAAAAAAAAATCTGAGTACTTTTCTTAAATTTGTCTGTAGAAGGTAAAATAAAGTGTTTGGCTTGTTGTGAGCTAGGATAACAGTACCAAAGATCACATTCAGATTAGGACATGTTAAAGGGGGTACTCGGATTTGAACCGGGGACCTCTTGATCTGCAGTCAAATGCTCTACCACTGAGCTATACCCCCTTTTGGAGAACCTTTTTCAAAGAAAAAAAAAATCTGAGTACTTTTCTTAAATTCGTCTGTAGAAGGTAAAATTAATTGTTTGGCTTGTTGTGAACTAGGATAACAGTACCAACAATCACATTCAGATTGGGACACTATAAAGGGGGCACTCGGATTTGAACCGGGGACCCCTTGATCTGCAGTCAAATGCTCTACCACTGAGCTATACCCCCTTTCAGAGAACCTTTTTCAAAGAAAAAAAAAATCCAAATACTTTTCTTAAATTCGTCTGTAGAAGGTAAAATAAAGTGTTTGGCTTGTTGTGAACTAGGATAACAGTACCAAAGATCACATTCAGATTGGGACACTATAAAGAGGGCACTCGGATTTGAACCGGGGACCTCTTGATCTGCAGTCAAATGCTCTACCACTGAGCTATACCCCCTTTCAGAGAACCTGTTTCAATGTAAAAAAAAAATCCCAGTAATTTTCTTAAATTCGTCTGTAGAAGGTAAAATGAAGTGTTTGGCTTGTTGTGAACTAGGATAACAGTACCAAAGATCACATTCAGATTAGGACATGTTAAAGGGGGCACTCGGATTTGAACCGGGGACTTCTTGATCTGCAGTCAAATGCTCTACCACTGAGCTATACCCCCTTTTGGAGAACCTTTTTCAAAGAAAAAAAAAAAATCCGAGTACTTTTCTTAAATTCGTCTGTAGAAGGTAAAATTAAGTGTTTGGCTTGTTGTGAACTAGGATAACAGTACCAACAATCACATTCAGATTGGGACACTATAAAGAGGGCACTCGGATTTGAACCGGGGACCTCTTGATCTGCAATCAAATGCTCTACCACTGAGCTATACCCCCATTCAGAGAACCTTTTTCAAAGAAAAAAAAAATCTGAGTAATTTTCTTAAATTCGTCCGTAGAAGGTAAAATAAAGTGTTTGGCTTGTTGTGAACTAGGATAATAGTACCAAAGATCACATTCAGATTGGGACATGTTAAAGGGGGCACTCGGACTTGAACCGGAAACCTCTTGATTTGCAGTCAAATGCTCTACCACTGAGCTATACCCCCATTCAGAAAAGCTTTTTCAAAGTAAGAAGAAAATCCGAGTAGTTATCTTAAATTCGTCTGTAGAAGGTAAAATTAAGTGTTTGGCTTGTTGTGAACTAGGATAACAGTACCAACAATCACATTCAGATTGGGACACTATAAAGAGGGCACTCGGATTTGAACCGGGGACCTCTTGATCTGCAATCAAATGCTCTACCACTGAGCTATACCCCCATTCAGAGAACCTTTTTCAAAGAAAAAAAAAATCTGAGTAATTTTCTTAAATTCGTCCGTAGAAGGTAAAATAAAGTGTTTGGCTTGTTGTGAACTAGGCTAACAGTCCCAAAGATCACTTTCAGATTGGGACATGTTAAAGGGGGCACTCGGATTTGAACCGGGGACCTCTTGATCTATAGTCAAATGCTCTACCACTGAGCCATACCCCCATTCAGAAAAGCTTTTTCAAAGTAAGAAGAAAATCCGAGTAGTTATCTTAAATTCGTCTGTAGAAGGTAAAATTAAGTGTTTGGCTTGTTGTGAACTAGGATAACAGTACCAACAATCACATTCAGATTGGGACACTATAAAGGGAGCACTCGGATTTGAACCAGGGACCTCTTGATCTGCAGTCAAATGCTCTACCACTGAGCTATACCCCCTTTTGGAGAACCTTTTTCAAAGAAAAAAAAAATCTGAGTACTTTTCTTAAATTCGTCTGTAGAAGGTAAAATAAAGTGTTTGGCTTGTTGTGAACTAGGATAACAGTAACAAAGATCACATTCAGTTTGGGACATGTTAAAGGGGGCACTCGGATTTGAACCGGGGACTTCTTGATCTGCAGTCAAATGCTCTACCACTGAGCTATACCCCCTTTTGGAGAACCTTTTTCAAAGAAAAAAAAAAATCCGAGTACTTTTCTTAAATTCGTCTGTAGAAGGTAAAATTAAGTGTTTGGCTTGTTGTGAACTAGGATAACAGTACCAACAATCACATTCAGATTGGGACACTATAAAGAGGGCACTCGGATTTGAACCGGGGACCTCTTGATCTGCAATCAAATGCTCTACCACTGAGCTATACCCCCATTCAGAGAACCTTTTTCAAAGAAAAAAAAAAAAATCCGAGTAATTTTCTTAAATTCGTCTGTAGAAGTAAAAATAAAGTGTTTGGCTTGTTGTGAACTAGGATAACAGTAACAAAGATCACATTCAGTTTGGGACATGTTAAAGGGGGCACTCGGACTTGAACCGGGGACCTCTTGATCTGCAGTCAAATGCTCTACCACTGAGCTATACCCCCTTTCGGAGAACCTTTTTCAAAGTAAAAAAAAAAATTCCAGTAATTATCTTTAATACGTCTGTAGAAGATAAAAGAACAAAGTGTTTGGCTTGTGGGATACTAGCATAACAGTACCAAAGATCAGTGATAAAGGGGGCACTCGGATTTGAACCGGGGACCTCTTGAGCTGCAGTCAAATGCTCTACCACTGAGCTATACCCCCATTCGGTGAACCTTTTTCAAAGAAAAAAAAAAAATCTTAGTAATTTTCTTAAATTCGTCCGTAGAAGGTAAAATGAAGTGTTTGGCTTGTTGTGATCTAGGATAACAGTACCAAAGATCACATTCAGATTAGGACATGTTAAAGGGGGCACTCGGATTTGAACCGGGGACCTCTTGATCTGCAGTCAATTTTTTTTTATTTTTTTTTTTATATTATTTACAAAACATTACACTTCATTACAACATTTCAGGGAAATCAACTTGAAAATTCCGTAAAACATTTTGTACATTGTCAGAGAACATTTTATAAAAAACATCCATTTTCCTTTCCATTTTAAAATACACATATAACATTTGCAAATATTCTTTCAATCTTCTTTTAAAATACATCCATATGTTTATTTTACAATCTTTACTTCTCACTATGTTTCTTCTTTTCCATATCACATACTTCCCCATAGATATACACAGATTAATCACCTCCTTATTAGTACAGTTCTCATTCAGTCCCATTATTAACAACTCATTCCAATTTGGAATATCTTCTTTTTCTTTTTCTCTTAGCTGATTTATCAAACTCTTTAAAATCTTAAAAAACTCTTCCAATTCATCACAATATAAAAACAAATGTAAAAATCCTTCATCCTCTCTTTTACATACTTTACATGTTGCATTTTGTGCCATCCCAATTTTACATAGTTTCATCTCAGAAAAAACAACCTTATGCCTTATAAAATAATCCAGCGCTTCATCTAAAAACCTCCACCTAACCCTAACCGGGGACCTCTTGATCTGCAGTCAAATGCTCTACCACTGAGCTATACCCCCTTTCGGAGAACCTTTTTCAAAGTAAAAAAAAAATTCCAGTAATTTTCTTAAATTTGTCTGTAGAAGTTAAAAGAACAAAGTGTTTGGCTTGTGGAAAACTAGCATAACAGTACCAAAGATCAGTGATAAAGGGGGCACTCGGATTTGAACCGGGGACCTCTTGATCTGTAGTCAAATGCTCAACCACTGAGCTATACCCCCTTTCAGAAAGCCTTTTTCAAAGTAAAAAAAATCCCAGTATTTTACTTAAATTTGTCTGTGGAAGATAAAAGAACAAAGTGTTTGGCTTGTTGTGAACTGGGAGAACAGTATCAAAGATGAAAATCAGATTGGGACATGATAAGATGACTATAATGACTAAGATGGCGCTTCTCAGCTGGCGACTCACAGCTCACTCCAAACAACTGGCTGTGTTTATTGTTTGTACTCGTCTGTCATCGAACTAAGTAACGGTACCTTCTTAATAGGTGGGTGTTAAAGTCTGGGCTAAGAGTGGTGGATATCCTTTGTTTTATTAAACTTTTTATTGGACTTTTAATCGTATCTGGTCTGCTTGTGCATTTACGTGCGGAGAGGATGGAGGAATGGTGCAGTGACAGCCGACCAGCGCTTATATACGCTCGTATTGCACTCCTATCGAACTCAACAAAGTGGGATTTGAAGAACGAGCTACACCCGGGCTGCTGGCTAGTATCCCGGGAGAACTGATACGATCTGCACGCCCGTGAAGAGGGAAGAGATTACGGCTGGCTGCAAGGGAGGGGGATCCGGAGCGGCTGAAAGGACAGAGGAGGAAGCGAGGGAGATGGGGTGGAATAAGGAGGAGACTGTGGCAGCGAAAGTCCAGACCAGCTCTAGTCCAGACCTTGCTGTGATCCTGGCCAACCTGCGCTCTATCAACAATAAAATTTACGACATACGGGCACTTGCAAGGTATTCTTTTGAATTTCGCGAGGCTGCTCTTCTCTGCTTCACTGAATCATGGCTGCACACAGACGCTCCAGACTCACTTTATGACATCAGTGGTTTTTCACTCATAAGGGCAGATAGAAATGAAAACTCGGGGAAGAGTCGGGGAGGAGGGATTTGTGTTTACTTAAACGAAAGATGGTGTCGTCAGTACACAATCAAGCATATGATATGTAACAGAGACTTTGAATTGCTGGGCATTGGATTGAGACCATTTTATCTTCCCCGGGAGTTTGGCTGCATTTTGATATTTGTTGTCTATGTCCCCCGAAGCAGCAAAATACACCATGCCGCTTCATCAATAGCAGATTGTGTACATAATCAACAACAACAATTTCCAGATGCTCCTGCCATTGTTCTGGGTGATTTTAACAATTGCAACCTAGAGAAAACTTTGCCAGGATTTCAACAGGTTGTGAAATGTGGAATAAGAAAGGAGAACATACTGGACAAATGCAACATTAATCTCCCCAATGCCTATCAATCCAGGAGTAAACCACCAATTTCTAATTCCGACCATAATGTAGTACATCTTATCCCGATGTACAGATCAAAATTAAAAAGTCGTAAACCAGAGAACAAGGTTGTTTGACAGTGGACTGATGACAGAAGAGAGGAATTGGGAGCTTGCTTTGACTGCACAGATTGGCAAGTGCTGAGGGGGGACACATTGGAAGAAACTTGCACTGCAACAACAGACTACATTAACTTCTGCGTGCAGTCTATTATACCTACAAAAACAGTTAAGGTGTACCCCAATAATAAAATTCATGTAACCAAAGACATTAAACAAGTAATGAATTTGAGGAAATTGGCTTTTAAAATTAAAGATAGAAGGGAGCTACAAAAAACAGACAAAGAACTGAGAGAAAAATTGAGGAAGGCGAAGGAGGCACACAAGAAACACCTGGAGGAAGCCTTCGAGGCTGGCAACCCATGTAAAATGTGGGATACAATGAAAAGCATGACAGGCATGACAGGTAATAACAGGAGACCTTTTGTGACAAGTGATGAGCTAACCTCTGCTATTGAATTGAACACCTTCTTTACTAGGTATGAAACCTCTGGGAGTATGGAGAGATGCAGGGAGGTGCTGGAGTCAGTCACGGTGGGCTCTGAGGATAGAGTGACAATTACAGTGGGTCAGGTGGAAAACGTCTTTCGGCATCTTAATTCACGTAAAGCCACCGGCCCGGACAACATCAGTGCCTCTATCCTGAAAACTTACTGCAAGGAGCTAGCCTCAGTGTGGCAACCTATCTTTCAACAGTCCATGGATACACACACTGCAACAGCTGGTCAGGGTCAATAACACCTATTCCCCCATGGTCACAGCCAGCTGCGGTGCCCCACAAGGATGTGTTAGCTCTCCTTTGCTCTTCACACTCTATACCAACGACTGTGTTACCTTTGCACCCAATCACCATATCATCAAATTTCCCGATGATACTGCACTGGTAGCTCTGATGAGGAGGGAGAGGGGGCCGATCTCTATGTGGAAACAGTGAATAATCTGGTAAAGTGGTGTGATCTAAATGCCCTCATCCTCAATACACAGAAAACTGAGTAGATTATCTGTGGCACCTCTCATGAGTGCCACATTACACCAATAATCATTCACAATCAAACCATAAAACAAAAATCATCGTTCAAATATCTCGGAGTGCATGTGGATAGTGACCTTTCCTGGACTTATCATGTAGACTATATCTGCAGCAAAGTACAGCAGATAATCTACTTTTTAAGGAGACTTAGGTCATTTGGAGCGAGCAGCGAAATCTTGTCTCTTTTCTTTGTGTCAACAATTCAAGGCATTCTTCAGTATGGAGGCGCAGTGTGTTTTGGGGTTCTCTCAGCTCATCTGAAGGCCAGGATTCTACGGCTCCTGGGAATCTGTTCCAAATTGGTGGGACACTCAGTGGAGAATGCGTTCATTGAAAGCCACGTACTGCACACCGTCAGACTGGCTGACAAAATCTCCCAGGACACTTCCCATGTGTTGCAGCGGTAGTATCAACTCCTGCCCTCCGGGAGGCGCTATAGGGTCCCAGAATGCAGAAAGAAAAAATATAAACACTCATTTGTTCCTCTGTCAATATCTCTGCTGAATCAACACGGGAGAGTAAAGAAGTGATAGTTTCCACCAACTTTCACTTTCATCTATATATTTATGGCTATTGAAGACCACTCTTGCAGGGCAGGGCCCCCATCATATTAATTAAGTATCTATTTATATTTTTACTGATGCTTCTATGTTTTTAGCTTTTTTAGGTTGTTGTGTTGTAATTGTTGGAGCTTGTATTGCAAGACAAATTTCCGTGTACACGGACAATAAAGTGCTATCTATAAAGAGGGCACTTGGACTTGATCCAGGGACCTCTTGATCTGCAGTCAAATGCTCTACCACTGAGCTATACCCCCTTTCAGAGAGCTTTTTCAAAGTAAAAAAAATCCGAGTATTTTTCTTAAATTCGTCTGTAGAAGGTAAAAGAACAAAGTGTTTGGCTTGTTGTGAACTAGGATAAGAGTACCAAAGAACACATTTAGATTGGGACATGATAAAGGGGCAATTCGGATTTGAACTGGGGACCTCTTGATCTGCAGTCAAACGCTCTACCACTGAGCTATACCCCCTTTCAGAGAACCTTTTTCAAAGTAAAAAAAATCCCAGTATTTTTCTTAAATTCGTCTGTAGAAGGTAAAAGAACAAAGTGTTTGGCTTGTTGTGAACTGGGATAATAGTACCAAAGAACACATTCAGATTGGGACATGATAAAGGGGGCACTCGGATTTGAACCGAGGACCTCTTGATTTGCAGTCAAACGCTCTACCACTGAGCTATACCCCCTTAAGCTACTCTCATCCTTCCCTGAGGATGGTACTCCTCTCAATAGTTCTTGGAGACTTCAACATCCACCTAGAAAAACCTCAGGCTGCTGATTTCCACACTCTGCGTGCCTCATTCGACCTCAAACGAGTATCTACTGCAGCTACTCACAAATCAGGTAATAAATAGTGCACAATAGAACTTCCGGTTAACTTCCGTGTTTTGAGTGTGCGGTCGACTACTTCCGGTAGGTCGTGTTGTTGTTGTAGTGGAGATTTTCCGGAGTCGCTAGTTTTGAGTAGGCATAAGTTAGACAAAGTTTCAACATGAGCGGATTTCGGGTAAAAGAGAGGCGGTTGGCGTATCAACGCGTGAAAAAGACCGCACTCCATTGTTGTGTACCCCTGTGTGCGAATTCGTCCAGGTACAACAGTACTATAAGCTTTCATAGCTTTCCAGTGGATGTGTTGGTGAGAGCCGAATGGATGGTAAGAGTACGGTGGGACGACTTCACCCCAAGCAAGACGAGTCGTGTTTGCAGCAGGCATTTCCAAAAGGGCGATTTTGTAAACAACCCAGGGAAATTGAGAAGGTTGAAGAAAGGGGCCATTCCTGCTCTTTTTTCCTGGAATAATTTTCAAATACCGGCACCGAGGGCGAGCGTGTGGGAGCGGAGACCCAGAGCGGATAGCCCTCCTTCTGTCCATGACATCGACTCAGAAGAAGAGATGGAGCTGGTTACCCTGGCACCAGATCATGATTACTGTATTACTCCTACAACAGCAATGGTCGCAGATCAGTTAGCTGAGGAAAACGATACACTTTCAACTACAACTCGAACTACAAATTCAGGCTCTCCAGCTGCGGAGTTGTTTAGGACTGAAGCGCTTTGCAGGATCGGACGAGGACATCCGATTTTATACCAGGTGAGTCATAATTAAGTGTTTTGAATTGCAGGAAGCTGATATCTTGTACCATATTAACAGTGATGGAAAAAAAATCACACAAGTCATGCACTTTAGTGAAAGTAAAGATGGGCTACTACACATGTAAAATGTTGCTCCACTAAAAGTCCACCTTACAAGGGGAAGAGTATTTTCCTTCAAGTGTACATCAAATATCAAAAGTTAAAAAGTAAAAGTTATGTAATTTATGACTAACATAATGAGATCAGGCCAAAACTTGTGCTACCTACAGCACTCAACACAACCTTTCATTGTCTTTTCTTCATATAAAATAAATGTAGTGAATAAAAATTAAGATAATTGATCATGTGTAACTAAATTAGACTACCATGACTAACAGCAATGTTATTTTTGTGTTTTTTGTTTAAAAGATTCCATTCTTATGACCACCTGATGGCATTCTGGAGGCTCATCGAACCAGCAACATCAAGGATGATCCGTGTGACAAGTGTGGCAAGAGAAGCATCGGCCTCTGTGGCAGAGAAGACAACATCGAACAGATCAACTAAGTTGCTGCCCATAGATGAGTTATTTCTTTTTCTAAATTATCTATCAACCGGATGCACACAGAGAGAGCTTGGCCACCGATTTAACATCCATCTGACAACAGCCGGCAGGATCATCACAACCTGGGCCAACTTTCTTTACTGTGTACTGGGAGCTGTGTGTATCTGGATGACACCTGAAGAAATCACAGCCAACCTACCTCCTGAGTTCAAGGAATATGCAGACACTCAGGTCATTGTTGACTGCACAGAACTGCGGTGCCAAACTCCATCCTCACTTGTGCTACAGAGTGAGGTGTACTCGCACTACAAATCACACTGTACCTTCAAGGCCATTATTGGCATGGCACCACATGGTCCTCTGACATTTGTTTCTGCTCTCTATGGCGGTTCTATCAGTGACCGTGAGCTCTTCAGATTGTCTGGCATCATACCTCTCCTGTCCCCTGACATGGCTGTGATGGTGGACAAGGGCTTTAGGGTGGACAACCTTGTGCCAGGAAGACTTCACAGGCCTGCCTTCCGCTCCAACAAGGAACAAATGGCAGCACAGGACGTCCTAGAGACACAGTCAATCGCGCGGCTGCGAGTTCATGTTGAAAGGCTAATCAGGCGGGTTAAGGAGAACAAACTTTTTGACACTGTAATCCCTTTGTCTATTTCAGGGAGCATTAACCAACTTTTCACTGTATCTTGTATCTTGTGCAACTACCAAAATGGACCTCTGGTCAAAGACTGGAGAGAACATAAGAGCCAGGTAGAAATCTGACTGTTTGCTTCATGGCTGGCTGCTGCTCTTCCTCATATTTTTTTTTTACAAACAATATACTGATTCACACCACAATTTAGTTTTGGCTTACATTTACTGACTTTTTTTAATTAATAAATTATTTATTTGAAATCTATATTAACTTGGTCTCCCTTTGTGTTTAATTTCCCCCAAAGTGGGCCTGACTCATTGAATATTAGTTTAACTTCTTGCAATACATTGGTGTGGGTTCACCTTTGCTGTGTACACTTTAAGGCAAGTGGTCAATCCTGTGTTACAACACTGTTTAGCACATATTTTCTGATTAGTAACTTGACAAACTTAAATTAACTTAAAACAACCCACTTGAAGGCCTCACACTATAATGAGATATCAACAAGAACAAAGACAGTTATTAGCCGCTTTCCGACTGGAGGAACCTTTTCACAGTTCCTAGAACTATTGGCTAAAGTACCTGGATGTCGGCGTGTTCGCACCGCAGGAACTAGGAATGATTTTAGTTCTAGGAACTCCATTTGGAGGAACTAATTTAGGTCCTACTTCAGAGTAGGGTCTAAACCAGCACTATAGGAACTACCCGTGATGTTAGTGTACGCTGATTGACCAAACGCACCAGCCGGGAGCACCAGCACCCGCCATTTTTAAAACAGCTAGAATGTAAACACACAGATTATAGCCTATATATTTACTCCATAAACTAACTATACAAACATGGAAAACAGTGATAGATGGGTCTCTAAACATTTATGCTGAAGAGAAAATCCAACGCAACTTTGAGGGGACCAAGCCAAACATGATTATGTTTATCTGCCCAGCTAGCAACACTGGACATCAACCACATGGCATAGGCTAATAAAAAAAAATTCATATACTGTCTACTTTCTATAACAGTTCTATCTAATAACATATTAAACAGTACTGTTAGACAGATCGCTAACAAATAAACACAGAGAATGCGAGCATTGTTTGCTCTGGCGTTCTCAGCGCAGCCAAAATAAAGGTCCGTCTCGCCGTCAAAATAAAAGTCACCGTGCTTGCGTCACTCCCTTACCCCTCCTACCAGTTCCTATGGCCACTTGGCCAATGCGAACGCAAACAGCAAAACCGAGTTTGGGGGAGAGTAGTTCTTAGAACTGTTTAGAAGTGGACAGTTCCTAGAACTAAGTTCCTGTAACTACTTGGTCGGAAAGCGGCTATTATTTACTGATAATTCATTTTATTACTGCAGATATGCATGTAGGTATGTGTAGAAAAAAAAGAAGTCTGCTCTCTCTCTTATTTTTTGCATCACACCACTGTCCCGGTATATTCTTTGAATCAGGGTGTCTTCCTCCGCAAACACCACAAAATCGCACCACTCCATCCCTGTTAGGAGCAGCTGACCCTGCACCTGCCAGTAGTAACCATGACCCTGCTTCAATTCCAAGTTGCCGTCTTTCATTTTCAGATGTGGATAATCCACATAGCTCTTAATGTTTCGACATTTTATTTCCACAAGGCCGAATTCAGTACTTCCTGTTGGGTCAAAGACAACCCCATCTGGGGATGTACCTAGCCATGGAGTGTCAGGGTGTATTATGAAGCCACAAGGGTAGTAGTTCACCCTCTTGAGCTTGCAGTACTCTTTGATGGCATCAGCTTCCATTTCGAGACCCCTCTTCATTGCTGCTGTCTGACGGACCCCTTTGAGCAGCCGGTCTGCCATCTTATCTAAGGTGCATGGTTTAGCATGGCATATTTCCAAAAAATGTGAGGAAGTGAGTCTAGGTTTTCTCAGTCTATGCCAGTCTGCTGATGTACTTTGGCTCCTAGTTGCATCCTCTATTTTGTTAGCCATCTCCCAGGTAACCTCAAGTGACTTGAAGTGCAGCTGTTGATGCTCAGTGAAAACGAACATACTGCATGATGTCTCCAGTCTGCAGCCAGCCAATGGCAAATCTGGGCGTGGTGGAGCGTCATGGTGAGGAAAAGGGTGACTTCTTGCCTTGGGTTGTTGGTATGACAGGGGACTGCCTGCTTGTACCAAACCGAGTGCAGAGTCCACTAGTGGCACCTCACAGGTGATACCCATTGTACAAATGGTTGGTGCAGAAACAGGGGTGAACTCTTTGTAGATCTCTGACACTCTGAGAATGGACAGGTCCAGCAACTCTCCACTGATGGCTTTGTACAGTGTGGACCTATTTGAAACAAATTGAGAAACACCAGTAAGATATATCACTTCTAGGGGTGGAACGGTACATGTATTCGTATTGAACTGAAACGGTACGGGCGTCACGGTTCGGTGCTTAAATTTACACGGAGAATACACGGTATAAAAATAAATAAAACTCACGTGCAAATTAATTGATGTAATGCAAAACTACTGTTAGATACGCGGGTTCTTTATCGAGGCGCGATCAACAGTGTACTCCGTCATTTTGACATCATTCAAAATGCAAAGTGTTTAAGTTACTGTTAATTAAAATGTCATTTAAATTTTTTAGGAAAACAAATATATTAGTCAAATGTAGCAAATTAATTTTCAATTCATTCAGGTACAATTAACAAACATATCTCAAGGTCTTTTTGTCTTTTTATTAATTTAATTAATAAACTCATTATATAAAACTATTGTCAGTGGACTACAGATAAACTGGTTCTATGCCTTTACTTTATTAATAAAACTTCTTTTTTTTTTGCTTTTTCCTCCATTGTACCGAACTCGTACCAAACCGTGATGTCTGAACCGAGGTATGAATCGAACCATGACTTCTGTGTACCGTTCCACCACTAATCACTTAAAGGAGAAGTTCACTTTTAAAATGAAAATTCTGTCATCATATACTCACCCTCATGTTGTTTCAAACATGTATGAATTTCTTTCTTCAAAGGAATATATTTAGAAGAATGTCAGTAACCAGACAGTTTTTGGGTCCCATTGACTTCCATAGTATATTTTTTTCCTACTATGGAAGTCAATGGGACCCAAAAACTGTCTGGTTACTGACATTCTTCTAAATATATTCCTTTGTGTTCAGCAGAAGAAATAAATTCATACAGGTTTGAAACAACATGAGGGTGAGTATATGATGACAGAATTTTCATTTTAAAAGTGAACTTCTCCTTTAATGACTACAAGTAACAAAACTACAGTTTTCTTGATTTGATTGAGAAAAGTAGGCCTAACAAATTAATTAATAGATTACTAACTACTAGCCAAATTCTCACCTTACTCCCTCGGCCATGGTCCTCTGCTTTGGTTTGGCAGACAGCACAGCCATCTTCTCGACGGGACCTGGTTTAACACCCTGTGAATATAGGCCATAAGCAATGATGAGCGTATGTGATATGTGTGTGTGTAGATGAAGTATTGAAATTATTGTTACATTATTCCAAGACTTGCCAGGGTTCTTGGCTTGTGCCACTGTTGTTCACTCTCCGTACAGCTCAGCACTGGAGGAACAACTGGAATGTCTAGCTGAGAATAATGTGCAGACTGGAAAAGTAGAGCCACACAATGGTTACAGAGAACTGATCCAGCTACACATGTACAGCTGTGATGGGCCAGCTCAACAGGGATTGAGTCCTTCAGCCCCACCTGTAACAAGATGTTTAAAAAATATATTTAAACAGGAGTAGCATAACTGATTTGTCATATATTTATATGGAATACTCAAGTAAGCTACTATTTATTTTTGTACACTGTTAGCTAGTAAACACGTAACTTTTTTTCTTGTAAACACTGTTAGTAAAGGGATTAATCTTTTTCTTTTAATGTGGTCAGTGGAGCAGTTTAATTTGCAGGTACACTCAGAATCCCTACATAAAAAGTACCAAGATTACAGTATACCTCCTTAGACTTAGCAGATTTACATACACTTCTATACCTATCTTATGTGTTTCACCTTTCACATGGGATGTTCAGCATACCTGGAAAAACAAACTATACTACACCTACACCACTACATTGCTACTACAACACTGATTGCTGTTAGTGAAAACATAGTAGTAACTAAGCGTACACTGGTCGTTTTTGACGTGAATGGGGGACATGGTCAACCAAATGAACATGGTTAACCTAGAGAAAAGAAACAAAAGAACACGATTAACCCAGGAACATGGGTAACCATCTTAACACTACACTTATCCTACACTTAAACTGTGAGGTGGTTTAGATCTGTCCATTGACGGATGACATAACGCCCTCACACACACTACTCCTGTCACTGGATCTTTCTTGGACACTGAGAGGAAATACAAAACCCAAATGAAAAATACACACAACCAGTTGATAATCATATTAACATTACAAGGTATTTAATAACACTAATAAAATATGTTGTAATATTGACATGATTTAATGCGAGTTAAAATACTTAGCTGCTAGCTAGTCAATGTCTAACGCTAACAGCTGATCTAGCCGCTAACAGCTGAGGTAACTGTTATCGCTACTCACCTTCAAAGTTGTGGATGTAACTTGATATGTACAATCTAAATCCTTTTACACGCTTGCAACCGGGTGCAGGTGAAGAGTGGTCAACAATCCTGTGGACATCGTTCACATCAATTTTCGGGAGGCCTTGTAAACAACGAGTGAAATATGCCATCTTTCGCAATCAAAACCTGCCGTCTCGCTGCTATAGCAATGCCGCGAACCGGAAATGGTCGACCGCACACTCAA
Organism: Vimba vimba; assembly: GCA_022828995.1. Lineage (NCBI taxonomy): Eukaryota > Metazoa > Chordata > Actinopteri > Cypriniformes > Leuciscidae > Vimba > Vimba vimba. The sequence goes on from CM040838.1 coordinate 28,287,712, forward strand.
GGCGGCGGAAGTAGAACTCCTTAGTTACGTGCACGTAGCCTATTGGACCTTATTTACACACACTATTGCTCCACTGACAATACACTGATCACTCCACTGCACAACTCAGATCACTTCCTCCTCACTCTCAACCTCAGCCTGCCTCAGGACACAACACACACTCCTCCACAGATCACCTTTCGGCGAAACCTACGCTCACTCTCACCCTCTCGCCTATCCTCTCTGGTCTCATCCACACTTCCTCCACCTGATCAGCTCTCAACACTAGATACTAACAGTGCAACTGATAATCTTTTCTCCACTTTAACATCCTGCTTGGACAACTTCTGCCCCCTTTCCTCCAGGCCAGCCCGCGCCACACCCTCTGCCCCCTGGTTATCTGATGTTCTCCGTGAACATCGTTCTAAACTCAGGGGTGCAGAAAGGAAGTGGCGCAAATCGAAAGATCCTACTGACCTTGGTCTTTATCAATCCCTCCTCTCTTCCTTCTCTGCTAATATCTCTACTGCTAAAATGACATACTATCACAACAAAATGAACAATTCTTCTGACTCTTGCAAAACCTCCTCCTCATCCCTAACAGCTGACGATTTTGCCACATTCTTCATAAATAAAACAACCACCATCAGCGACCAATTTACCAATCCACAAACTGACACACACATCTCACCAGAGCCCCTTTCACACAGCGCGTTGATCCCGGGAAATTTCTGTAAAATTGCTAGAGTGCCTTCTGTGTGAACGCAAACATGTCCCGGGATTGATGACGGGATCGATGCTGGGATGGGGACCTATTAACATTGTCAGGATCAGTCCCGGAACACGCCCTGTGTGAACAAAAGCCAGGACCAATGCTGTAAGGGGTGTGTCGTAGTGATGACGCACGTGCCATCGTGCAACTCTGTTGTTCTTAGAAGAAAGTTTGTGTTTGCCATCAACAAAGAAAGAATGAAAAAAATGTCTGCAAACTGGAATGAAGCAGAGACCAGGGAGCTCCTTACTATCCACGCTGAAGCTGAGAACGTTCGCCAGCTTTGTGGAACGGTACGCGATGCGTTAGTGTACATGTTTTCAACACGTACGTTACACGTCACATCCTGACGTCACGTGTCTTTACGGGATCTTTACGGGATGTGTGTGAATGCACTCACAGATTCCGGAAAATCACTGGCAGTGTGAATGAGCCAAAATCAAACGATCCCGGGACAAATCCCAGGACACATTATCCATGTATTTTCCGGAATCTCTGTGTGAAAGGGGCTCAGCTAACACACACATTCTACCCTCCTTCTCTCTGCTTTCAGAGGCAGAAGTCTCCACCAGTCTGGTTTCAAAAGCAGACACTCAACTGAGACTGCCCGGCTCTCAGTAATTGAAGCTCTGAGACAGGCAAGAGCAGCTTCCAAATCCTCAATTCTCATCCTGCTGGATCTGTCTGCTGCCTTTGACACAGTTAACGACCAGATCCTCCTGTCAATCCTAAAGATGAAGGGCATCTCGGGACTCCAATGGTTCAAGTCTTACCTCTCAGGTAAGTCCTTTAGGGTGTCGTGGAGGGGTGAGATGTCTAAGACCCGACATCTAGCTACTGGAGTGCCTCAGGGCTCAGTGCTTGGACCACTTCTCTTCTCCATCTACATGACATCACTAGGATCTGTGATTCAGAAACATGGCTTTTCCTATCACTGCTACGCTGATGATACACAACTCTACCTCTCATTCCAGCCCTATGATCCAACAGTAGCTACTCACATCTCAGCCTGCCTGACAGACATTTCTGGCTGGATGAAGGACTAAACTAAACCTTCAACTAAACTTTGTGAAGACAGAGCTGTTTGTGCAAGCACCTGCTCTGCAAGTGAACGTCGTCTTGTGGTGCATCATCTCAAAGAGGCACAAAATCTCTTTCTCGGACCTTTACTTTGACTGTCCCCTGCTGGTGGAATGATCTGCCCAACTCAACCAGAGCTGCTGAGTCTGTAGCCATTTTCAAGAAACGGCTGAAGACGCATCTTTTTCGGCAGCACTTGATCCATTAATACTTACACTTTCTCTTCTATTCTATATCTATTTATTAAAAAAAATAAAAAAAATTACATGTACTCCGTTAGATTAAACTGAGAAGGGTCATAGCACTTGCATATTGTTGTCCTATTGTTAGTTTAACTGCTTCTATTGTTCCCATTTGTAAGTCGCTTTGGATAAAAGCATCTGCTAAATGAATAAATGAATAAATGTAAATGTAAATATAAATGTACCCTTAGTTCTTGTTTCCTTTGTCCCATTAATGACTGGTCATGGTTTCAATGTATGTTCCCATTTGTTTCCATGGTTACTCATTTGTTTATTGATTAACCCCACCTGTTCCTTATTTTCTCCCTTTACATGAAGGGCCGTTTACACAACACTTTTTTTTAGCTAAAAAAAAGCACTAGTTGCGTTGTAGCTGTTCATTACATGACAACTGTATTTTGGGGGCCTAGAAATGCAAGTTTTTGAAGACGATACCGTTCCTCCATGTAAACTACAAGAATGTGAATTTGTGAAAATAGTGATGTCATGCTCATGCGTATTACGCCTTCAGTTTACAGGTGCATACTGTTTCTTTACAAAGGTGCATCACCAACTACTGGCCTGGCAGCAGAATACAGCATTTTTAGTCGTTTTCACGGATCCATATGAACTGGGATCATTTTGACTACGTCTGTAAATTGTAAATTTAAATAAAATGCAGCTTGAAACTAAACTAACAGATGTATTGGCAATACATTTTTCTCTTAAAAAAAAAAGAAGAAATAAAAAGCAGTTTTCTAGAGCTTTGTGGGGTTTTTTTTTCAATCAGACAGAGAGCTAAACATTTCTTCTCATTGGGATCAGTGTAAAAATTGCTTTTGTTGCCATTTCCATTAGATCACTTCTTCTTTCTTCACCTCCACTTGTTAGCTGGATGAAAGAAATTCCTGGCAGATAAATCCTCGTGAGGGCAGTAAAGACTTTTCCTACAGAACGTCTGATAGATTAATGTATCCCACAGTTTGACATACTGAAGCACAGCTATTTCCAAATCAGAAGGGAAACCAATGCAATATGTATGACTTTTAATAAAATTTGGCATGAGACCAAACCCACCAATAAGTAGCCTTACCTCTGACCTCACAGCAGTGTGCTGAAAAACAAGACAGGCGCTTAAATAACATTCTAGGTTTAAAACTATTTATTTTGATTAAAAGCAGTGCCCTGCTGGAATCTGAGAAATGTTCAGTTTTATGCAAATTTCAGCCCAATATCCACAGAATGTTACATTTTAGTCAATAGTTACAACTAAGCATACAAATTTAACTACACTTAGGGACAGAAAAACTATTTAGGGGTAAGAAAAACAAACTTAATTCAAGATATATTCTCAGAAAACAAGTCTTATTAGTTTATACAATATTACATTTCGAGTAAATTTTTTTCAAGCTCATGACTATCCATTGTTGCCTGAAGCACTACACCAACATGAAACCGTAAGAGTGATTGGTCTGTTATATCGTGACTACAGTTTGGCCTCACAATCCATTAGGGGCCGGCTATTATTTTGGCTTTCACTTGTGGGTGGAAAACACTTAATAATCAAACAAATGAGCTGGGCGGCTATATCTGCTGTTTGCACAACGACATCATGTTGAAAATTGACTGTGCTACACTCAATGTGAATAACTGCTATATGCTTGAATTCCTCTGCAGATTTGATTATTTGTAGTGAATACATGTGAACATTTTATGGACTGTGAACAAACCCTGCAGCAAATCTTCACAGAAGCATGTCTTATTCTTTGGTGAATGAATGTCATCTTGAGTTTAACTTTATTTGACCTGTTGTATAGGCAGATGAGGGGACGGGAGGTCTTATTAGTTTATAATGTGGCTGAAAGAACAGGTGGAGCTCAAGATGAGATGTTTTTCTCATGTTCTCATGGTCCCACTGAGCACAAATGAATCCATATTTGCATTATATTATGTGAGAGTCTCCCCTCAGTGACTGATATGGATTGTGAATTTGGCTGATGTTCTCCACTGTAACTGATGAATGGTGTATGAGCTGATCCATCAAAAAGGCAAGAATGTTATTCATTTTTAATGTGCACTGCAACAACAAAAAAATGATAGTAACACTTTATGTCAATAGTTCACTCAAGACATTCTACTAAATATAAATAACTTTGCAACATGTCAACTTATTCTAACCCGAACCCTAACCTAACAGTCTACTAATAGTCTAATGAGAGTTATACATTGCAAAGTTATTTATAGCTAGTAGGATGTCTAAAGTGGACTATTCTACTCTAAGTGTAACCAAAAGAAATGAAGTCTTGTTTGAAGACTTGAAGTGATTTTATGCCTAAAATAAGAACAAATATCAGTCAATGGAGAAAAATAATCTTGTTTTCCCTTTATTTTTCTGACCCCATTGGCAGATATTTGTTCTTATTGTAAGCATAAACTAAATCTTATCTTCCTTTTTTTCAGAAAACAAGACTTAATTTCTTAAGTAATTTTGCTTCAAATGTGTCTTGGGGAAGAATAACTTTTTTTCAATGTGATTGAAGATTCTACATCATAATGATTCACAGCAGCAACACCTGATATGAATCTTTCAGCATGGTATCAAGAATATGGCAATTATATGACAAGTGTGAATGTTTTTTTGACATACTTACGGTGGCTGAGAGAGCTGCAACTGAAGAAAACACATGCAAATAGACAAAAAACACCCGCAAATTAAGAAAACATCTTCATCAGTTTCACAACACAACCAAATACAGAAACATGCTGCAAAATAACACAGACCACAATGGAAATGTTTCCAGGGGAAGTGACGAACCCGGCTGGGACATGCTTATTGCTCATGAGCATCCCTATGCCCTGCTCCCTTCGAAGGGCAGAGCCCTGTAGTGGGACTGTGGAGTGAGCAGGGTACTCGTGTGGCATTATGTAACCGTTTGGAACGCACTTGATGAAGGGAAGTCAAAGTCAAAGTCAAAGTACCTTTATTGTCCCACAAGGGAAATTGGATTTGCAGCAAATGCTCCACATAAAACACATAAACATACAACAACACTCACCAACAAAACCAACCAGCAGAGAAGGAATTCACATTTAAGCCCAATGTACATAATGTATAATAAATAAATAAATAAAGTACAGGACACAATCAAGTGCAAATATGCAACTTGTGCAAGTTAATATAAAGTGCTAAGTGCCATTAAGGTGCCTCACAGCTGACGGAATAAAGGATATATGCAACCTCTTTGTTCTGCAACTAGGAACTCGATAGCGCCGCTCAGAGGGCAAAAGCTCAAACTCTGTTTTAAGGGGATGATCCTGTGAATGAGCTATAACTCCAACTTTCCTCTGGACCTGTTTTATGTATAACTCCCCTGGTTGAGCCTGACTTCTCCTGGAAATCTTACTCGCCACTTTGACCAGACTACCAAGTCTGTTTTTATTTGTCAGGGAGAGGCTTCCAAACCAAGCAGCTATACAGAAAGATAAAACCGATTCAATAAAAGCACGATAAAACAAAGTCATCATTTCTGAAGAAACATTAAAAGTGTTCATTTTCCTAAGGAAGTACATTCTTTGTTGGATTTTCTTTGAGACAGCGTCAACCAAAGGTTCAAAACACAATCTGTTGTCTAAAATGACTCCAAGATATTTGTATGTCTCCACGAGCTCAATGTCCGTGCCTTTAATAACCGTGACTGTAGGGGGAGGTGGTGTCCTGCGAAAGTCAATGACCATGTCCTTAGTTTTAGATACATTCAGCTGTAAAAAGGAACTATCACACCACTCTACAAAGTCACTAAGGACTGGTCCATGGTCCCGCTCATTCCCTGATAGCAGGCTGACAATAACAGAATCATCAGCAAACTTAAGTATGTATCTATCTTGGTACAAACTGCGACACTGGTTTGTGTACAGGATGTACAGGAGAGGAGACAGACAGCAACCTTGGGGGGAACCAGTGGATGTAAAAGTGACTTCAGATAGGGTGCTGTTTGCCCTCACACACTGGGATCTATCTGTTAAAAAATCCAATAACCAGCCCACCAAATTCAAATCAAGGTTAAAATCTGCAATCAGTCTCTCAGCGAGCAGAAAGGGCTGAATAGTGTTAAAAGCAGAAGTAAAATCAACAAATAAAAGTCTGACATGAGTCTTTGCTCTATCCAGATGACTAAAAATAAAGTGCAGAAGTGTGATCACAGCATCCTCCACGCCCCTGCCAGACCTGTATGCAAACTGTAGTGGATCTAACTGATCTCCAACCTGCAGTAAGACAGCCTCTTTGATAATTTTCTCAAAGCTTTTCATAACCAATGAGGTCAAGGCTACAGGTCTAAAATCATTCAAGGATTTTGGGGAGCTGCACTTAGCTATAGGCACAATAATAGAATGTTTCCAACTTCTAGGGACTCTTTGTTGTGATAAAGACAAATTAAAAATGAACTGAAAGATATGACAGAGTTGATCTGCACATGTTCTTAATAATTGCCCACAAATATCATCTGGCCCCGGACTTTTTGATCTGGTGCGCCTGAAAATGTTAGCCACAGTACTACTGTCAACAGTAATTGATGGAGCTGCCTGTGTGGTAGCCCTGAAACCTTCCATTTCATCATCAAAATCCAAATTGTTAAATCGAGAATAAAATACATTAAATTTATCAGCCAAATGTTTATCAGATGAAAAACCATCCAGGACAACTCTGTTAGCTTTATCATTAGACCCAATCAATGTTTTCATACCATTCCAGGTTTTCTTTAAATTATTACTTCTCAAATCTGCCTCAATTTTTTCCTTATACCTTAATTTAGCTTTTTTAATTTCAGCCCTGATCTCTTTTCTCACAGCCCTCTCTGCATACACATCACCTTCATTAAAAACTGTTTTTCGTTTGATTAGCAACTCTTTAATGTCCTTAGAGATCCACTGTTTGTTGTTTGGATACACCTTGACTTCCCTGCTCGGGAGAACAGAGTCTTTGCAAAAAGAGATGTAACTGCAGACAACGTCAGTAAGTTCATCAATATCAGAACTGGAGTCCTGAAACACTGTCCAGTCTGTGCACTCAAAGCAGCCTTGTAGCGCTGAAGAGCTGTCCTCCGACCAAACCTTCACCTGTTTTCTAACAGGTTTCTCCCTCCTCAACACCGAGGTGTAGGCGGGTAAGAGGTGGACAGAGTTATGGTCAGAGGCACCCAGCGCTGGCCCCGCCTTGGACGTATATGCGCCTTTAATGGAGCCGTAGCACAGGTCAAGAGTTTTATTACGACGTGTGGGGCATTTTACATACTGATAAAAGCTGCTCAGTGTTTTCTTTAAATTACAATGGTTAAAATCGCCGAGAATAAAATTGGGAGCAGCAGGGGAGATAGACTGAAGTTTGTTTACGGTTTTAAAAACAATGTCCGCGGCGGACTTGGCGTCAGCTTTGGGGTGGATATAAGCCACAGTCACAAAAATCTGGGGAAACTCTCTGGGGAGATAGTACGGCCGTAGTGACACAGACAACAGTTCGATGTCAGGGTGACAAATCCGCTCTCTCACAGTAAAATTGCTACACCATCTGTGATTTATGTACAGACAGACCCCACCGCCCAGCATTTTATGTGTCACCTCACTGTCCCGATCCAGGCGCAGAGGGGCTCCAAAGCCGCTGATCTCCAGTGCCGAGTCCGAATCCGACTCAGTGAGCCAAGTCTCTGTGAAAGCCATAAGACACGCATCCCTGTAGTCCCGCAGATGCAAAACATTTGCCCCGTAATTCCTCAGTCTTATTCCTGAGGGACCGCACATTAGCCAGTATGACTGAAGGCAAGGGGATGCGATTCCTGCTCAATAGCTTCCTGGTTCGCTGTTTCACACCACCCCTTTTCCCCCGCTTCCTGGTTTGGCCTTGTTTTGTAAAGTTAATGTTTCTACCAATAAGTAATTCCAGAGGCAGATTCCCAGCCAGTGAATTGATGTTGAAGTCTGTCACGGCAGGATAGCACCATTGTAATCCCAGTAGGAATTCGCGGCTGTATCGGAATGTGTGCTGCTGGTCGCTCCAAACGAAGTTTAAAATGGTCACTATAAATAGGGCGTAAAAAGTGACTTCCATCCCTCAGATATTCAGCAATGTTCAGACAACATTAAACAGCACACCACAAAGGCGAATTAAATCCCTAAAAGACGTTTAAAACACAATAACACAGACACGAGCTAAAGCTGCTTGTCGCCACAGAACAGCGCCACCTGATCAACCATTGTTGTTGGAGCAACAAAAGACAACGTAATTTCCTCATTATTTTCACCTGGGATGTTCCCATGACAACGCAGCACGGCATCCATCAGCTGCTGTTCTTACGACAGAAATGTTGTTAACATAACGGTTGCAAATAATTATTATTATTTTATTTTTTTTCACAAAAAAGCTTTTAAAATATGCGTTATATATCTGTGTGTGAGTGTCTCAACTTTAAAACTTTGGACCCTGCATTACCTAACAAAAAAATGTACAATGTAACTGATGTATAGATTAATTATTTTCCCTCATGTTCTTTTTCTCTATCTTTTTTATTTATTTATTTATTTATTTATTCATTTATTTATTTTTGTTTTCAGCTCATTGTTCTTTTCTCATTTGTATTCTGATGACATTGAACATATTGTTAATACATTTTGTACATTGTATACAAAGTTGTATGTCATAAACATGTCATCTCTGTATGTTTTGCAAAAAAAAAAAAAAAAAAAAAATTGTTAAAAATAAATACATTTAAAATAAAATAAAGTAGACTTTTGAGCTGTAAGCACATCCCAGCCGGGTTCGTCACTCATTGGGTCCCCCTGGAAACATTTCCATTGTGGTCTGTGTTATTTTGCAGCGTGTTTCTGTATTTGGTTGTGTTGTGAGTATTTGGATCACACGTGTGTTGTAAAACTGATGAAGATGTTTTCTCAGTTTGCAGGTGTTTTTTCTATTTGCATGTGTTTTGTTCAGTTGCAGCGTGTTGAGCTCTCTCGGCCACCGTACTTACTCAATACTCAATAAAAACATCAATTTGTGAAAGGACTGCCATCATTTTACCTTTTTAAAACAAAATTTTGTCTTATATCACCAAACAAACGCATTGCATGTTCTTACGGATGAGAATGTGCTCTGTTTAAACTATTAGTTAGTAGCTTTGTCATAGCCTGGTAATACCAGACTCTGCTACTTCACTTTGCTTCGTAGACAGAGTCTGGAATAGCATAATAGAGAAGTGTTTTCTCTCTTGCGGGGTGCGCTTGTCTGAAGTTTAAAATCATTGGTTACCTGTAAGCCAATCACATAACGTTTTGTTATGGCGTGTGTTATGCGCATGCTCAGCAGCATCTAACTTCCACTGTAAACACATGTATGATGCAAAAACTAAACCATAGAGCGAAATACCGGAGTGAACATGGCTGTGAACGACTTTTGCAGATTATGTGAAGTAAATCTACGCATCCACGGTACAATCAGCGTCTACGTCACGGCTCTCAGCCCGCCCTCTGTTCATTGATTGGCCCGGCTTTTTTCAGGCCGGTGGAAAACTGAAAGATACGCTGCTATCTCAGACTGACTACAGGAGCGAAATGAAATTAGCGGAAGTAGGAAGTCTGACGTAGTTAGGCTAGCTTTGTCATGCTCTGCTTATAAAATGTGTCAGTAAGCCAAAGTCAGCCTTAAAATGCAGCAAGTCATCCCGAAGGGACACATCACACTTCTACCTGTTGCAAAAAGTGACTGAATGCTCCAGGAAAAATGTGTCGTTTCCCTGGGAGAATTTCTGCAGTCAGGCTTCTCTCCGGTCATATGAACAGACTTGATACAGACATGCTACATCTGTCTCTCAACGCGTGTAGACCTTATGTTGCCCCGCCCCTTTTCAGCACGGCGCTCGTTGTATTTTGACTTCCAGTCTGTATTTTCACAGCAATTTTGCGTGTCTATTAATGAACGGCTCGTTTTAATATCTTCCCGGTCAACTGACATTTGTTTAGTCATCTGCTTTAAACATTACAGTCCTCATGATAACTTTCGTTAACTTTACATTAAGTAAATCCACTTCACCAGCTAATTACTCCTGGACAGCAATTCCATAGAAATATACAGAGCGACCGCGAAACGGAAGTTAAAAGACAATAGGCTTGTTCGACTTGAACCGGCGCGGCACAGACCGATCGATTTATGATATCAAAGTACCGAGAGAGCATAAGGAGCCGTCTACTTTCTATTTGCTCTCGCGATACTTTGATGTCATTCACCAATCGGTCTGTGCAGCGCAAGCGGGAAGGAAGTCGACTGGAAGTTGAAGCCGGCCGCGTGCCACCATCTTGTAGTAGAACTTCACTTGCGTTAGCATTCCATTGACTCCCATTCATTTTGGCGTCACTTTGACAGCGAATAACTTTACATCTGAGGCGTTTGAAGACTCCATTTGTCCATTATTTATTTCTAAAGAAACACGACAATGTATAAAATGCTCCATTACCTTGTATCTTACGTTACGGCCCCGTAAAAGCAGTTTTTGTAAAAGTTGGCTAACGATTGCGTCATAACCACGCGACTCTCTGTCGCACAGTAGAGAGATTACCGTATGGACGAGAGGAGAAGCTCGCGGGCAATCGGGGGGACGTGGAGGCAAAATGACAAAATGATTAATCAGAATACATAGCAAACGTTTCTCCTGCTCCTAGCTCATGGACAGCTCCTACTCACACTCTCCGTCTCTGCAAGTTTCGGAAGGGAATGATTCAGATTTCTCATGCCACAGCCACTAGAAGACAGACGGGTTGCTCACGTCACATATACGTCGTCAAGCTCTGTTTGAGTCTGCGCGTCAGGAACGGAAGTCCTAAAAAATCGCTAAAAATGGGCTTCACTTGTCTCAATTGAATTCCAATGAGATGGCTCTGTCCACTTCTTATAGGGAATGTGAAGGTACGTCACGCAGTGTTGCATTATGGGACGTGGGCGCCATCTTAGGAGGCACGATCTCTGTTTACCTTTTCGCCGCCCGTTGCTATGACATGTAATAGTTGGGTGTGTTTGGCTAAAACGAGGTAAAATTGAAGAAAAACGGAAGAAATTGAAAGAAAAAGAGAAGGGAACGTTGATCAATATGATTTAGCAGCCCAAGACTGGATTAACGTTGCAGATCCAGACGCACTAACGTTACCTCCGCTCACAAATCTGGACATCGTTAACCTTGTTTTTGAATTGAGTGCGTAACGTTACACTTTGCAGGAGTTTAAGAGCTATACATCCCTTCAAAATAGATTGATGCATCTTTGCCCATCCCAGTTTATGTGTAACGTTACTTAAAAGAGTCTTTGTGGATGCAATCAGTACAGAAACAGAATAAAAGTAACTTAATGTAACTTATTTATTAAGCAGTTATACAAAACCTTGATTCACTAACATTTTAAAAGGGCATGTAAAAAGATGTACAGAATAAAGCAAATTGTTAATTGAAAACAAAATAAATATAATTTATTTGATTCATGCAATGTGGCTTTATCGTCTGTTAACATGAACCACAAAATCAACATAATTCATCAACTATCCTACAAGTCATCAAGGAATATACAATACAAAACCTCTTGCTTTGTACAACTTTTAACAAACGTTTTTACAAACCAGTTGATTTAACGTTAGCAGTCACTGCACAACACTTGGACACATGTTTGTAAGAGCACAGCAGACTATGACAACTTTGTCCAAGAAAACCACAGTCTCAACCTCACATGGCAGAACCATATTTATGGGAATTTTAGAAGACAATATTTCATATTTGTTTATATAAAAAAAATCTCATTATTGCGGCAACCGGCGCCTTCTCGTCAGCTCCTCCACCTGCTTCACATGTTGTTTTTTCAAGGAAGGAAAGTGGAAAAAACGTATTCTGTTGTTCATTTTCCTCCCTGAACGATCGTGTGACCTGCTATGGCAGTTCTTGATCGAGCAGTACTGACCAACCATATCGACGTTACTAAAAATCTCAACAGAAAATCTAAACACAGCCTCCAACACATGAATTCACATACAGCGGAATAGGGCGCGATCCTCTCAATATGGCGGCGGACCCATAATGCAACACGGCGTGACGTCACCTTCACATTCCCCATACTGTCTATGGTGCAGCGCCGGTGTGGTGAACAATCGGGTCCGGCTGAAGAAATGAGTCCAGGCTTAGGACCCAATTAGTATGCCAGTAGTATGCCTGATCTAAATCTGTTCTCGCGATACGGTAAGGCAGTATCAGTGCAGTAATAGGCTTGTTTGAGATGCGCCTTGCCTCACCTGAAATGTAGTCGAGAGTAGGCGGCTGCAGTGAGAGGAGGAGTGAAAAAAGCGCAGGCAAGCCGGACAGTTCTCTCCTCTCGCAGTGGATCTGACACCTGCGAGATCAAAGGCGGATATCGCGGGATTCACGCTTTTATGCTTTGAGGCACAGTGCTGCTAATAAACTGGATGGAATTTAAGTTCTTTTATATGAAAATAAATATAATGAACAAGACACCCAAAGTAGCCGACTTATTTAATTCCATTCCAAATACATGTTTATCAGTCTTTTTTCTTTAATACAGACATGTGTTTTTGTTTCTTTTTTCTTTTTTTTAATAAAAATGACATTGCATATAACCCATAGAGATCGCACTGAGATAGTTTGGGAATATTACCACATATATATGTATACCACATGTATATACACATAAAACATGATATCAGAGTTTTAAAATCAAACATTTTAAAAGAGAACAATACATCACGGTTGTTTAAACCAATGAACATCAAGCTGTGTCGTCAGCAAGTCGTTTCCCATCATGCTTTTGATCAGCGCAGTCAGTGGAGAGCAACTGCGCTCGACTGCAGAATCCGACAGGTGCGCCTTGCGCTTGCGAGAGATTTTTGACATACGTCAACATGACATCAGAGCAAGGTGGACCGCACTCGGACACATTTCTAACCGGCATGCATCTCGCGCTGATCACCGGTGATCGATTCTGCGCAGATTTAGCTCATCTCAAACAAGCCTATTATCAGGTAAAGCTCATAGCACAATCATCGGATAACGTTAGCTGTATGCTATGCTACTATCTAAGCTAACTAAAAAACACACTAACAACGAGAAATGTTTAATTTCACAATCTATAGCTTCGGTTAAATACTAGTATATGAAACGTATAATGTAAAATACATTAAATACATTGATGACTCGTTATAACGTAGTACAAACGTCTTATATAATAAAGTGATTTTGTATGATTTATAACCAGGCACTAAAGTGATTACCCATAAAACCCATAAAACGTGCTTTGAACCAATCGGATTGCTTGGGTCCTCAGCCCGGACTCATCTCTTCAGCCGGACTCGATTGTTCATCACACCGGTTCAAGTCGAACAAGCCTAATATTCTAAAGATGGCGGCGCCCTCGTTTCTTTTGCACATAAGGTCTATAGGTGTAACGAGTATTGATTTGTTGGTTTTATTGTTTGTTTGTTTTTTTGTTTTTTTTATTAACACAAAATCCTTATGGTTTCTGTTGGAAATTAATATGCATATGTGAGAAAAGAAAAGGGGAAAAAATATATTATTTCTTAATGAATTTTGGCGCGTGGCTCGCGGGAGGTCTGAGCAGAGTGAGGTATGCATTTCGTTCACTCCTGTTGAAAAGTGTGTTAAAAGTGGGAAAAGTCACTAATTAATTGATCAGTGTTTTGTTAAGATGTAAATGAGTATGTATGCGAGTTATCTTTCCTTTAAAGCCGTTTTATCTGTGAAAGTGGAATTTTAACCGAGTGAATGCAGTGTGACTTTCATGTTTGTGTAAAAGTTGGCCAGTGAAGCGTGACTGCTAATTTCCCTGCTGTGTTCAAATATTTGGCAGGAGCAGGCTTGATTACCCAACTTTGATTATATGCAACGATTTAACTGCATTTTCCCAACTCATGCAGATAAAAGAACCACTGAACCAGCAATTCGACTCCAGTCTTTATTCAACAACACAACACAACACCACAAAACGCAGAGGGGTTGCTGAGACATTGCGAGAGACACATGCGCGCGTCCTGACCGGCTACGGGAGTTTGTTTTTGCTGATATATTTATGTGGATTAGCCTCACTCATATTTGTCTTTTAATGGTCTTGTAAAAAATCTGAGAAATGGTTTGTTCTGTGTCAGCTGAGTGTAGGAAATGTTTGAGTACTGGCCTAAAATCAGACATCAATTACATAGTATTATAAATGCAACACTTCCAAAGGTTGTAGAACACTGAGATGTTTTGTTTGTTTTGTTTTTTAGATTCAGATTCATCTTATTTTACAGTTAAAGAACTAGTATATTTTTTATACTTATACTTTTCATTCACTAAACTCCCATATTTCAAGTAAAATTAATTTTTACTGCCTTTGCTTTAGATAGATGTCTGTAAAAGTGCTTTTACACAGATGTTGAAATTAATGAAATGCATGTCATAGTCATTTAGCTTGTTCACAATATTAAAGACTACTTAAAGGTATTCCGAGATGAGAACTGTGATGGACCTGTTTTTGATGTGTGTTTCTCCCATCATGCACCGTGGGAATTACCTCTCGTTTTGAGTGCACATTCCAAGACAGCAAACAATTCTTGCCAGCCCCCCCGTGTGAAAGGATAAGACGTACCTTGGTGAAGTAATGAGAGAACATATTCAACCCTGAGGCCAGACGGCATTAATTTCACATTTGATCCACAAGTTTCAAATTAGCTTAGCAGAATAATCTCAGCATTCTTTAGTTTAATGTTTGTTGCTCACAGTTGAGCTCCATACAGACAAACAATAATACAAGTCGTGGATATAAAAACAGCAAAGGTTTTAATTTAATAATAAACAAAGAATCTGTACAGGACTTTTTGTACAAATGACCTATATGACGGCCATGAAATGTGAGAACAGGCGCGATCCAGGTAATGAATTTCATCAGTTTCATCTCATGAATGAGTTCCCTTTGTGTGTGCGACTCAAATAACAAAAAAAAACTAAAAAACTAAATGGCTTTGAATAAATAAAAGATAGTTTATCTTGTAATGGTTTTAAATGTAATATAATATTGCCATTTTTTAGATTTGGAGAATGTATTGTAAACATGTTTGGTTAGTGTAATAAATATATAATCTATAATGCATATACTCTCTATTACAGTTATTCATATGTTGTGTGTTATTGTGGCATTTAAAATGGACATCTTGAGATTAGTCATAAAATGCATGGTTTCTTTTATGCTTGGAAAGAGCCAGGAATTTTCCTTTTGTCTTTTCGGTAATTATTTATATTCACAAGGAAATTTCAAATCATGGAAGACCATATTAAATAAAAACATATTTTTTAGAATAAGCCAATGTTGCAATGTAGAGTTTGCTGTACAGTACTTTTAAAAAATATATATATTGTTCAACAAATATTTTAAGAAAGTCCTTTAAATATTACATGATGGCGATTGGTCTAAAAAGGTTAAAATATTTTTCATAGTCCTGCGTTAAAATGCTTATTCAACCCCACCATGCATGTCTGATCTGGAAGTCAGATCATAGTGGCGAGTCAAATTTGGGCCATCACAGACATCTCACCTAAATGCATTAGACACACACGTTCACATTGAGAGTGGCAGTCCATGCATGGCTTCTTCTTTAGCTTAGGTGCAGTTATGTAATGCTTTCACGATCACAGCGCCAGTCCTCTCCAAACATTCTGTTCCTTGGCTCTGCTCTTTAATTCTCCCTCTCCGTAATAGAATCCCGATGGCCTTCCTTTTGGACAGACATGAACCTTTTCTCTGAGGTGATTCTCCAGGTGTTGGGACAGAAGAATGAACAGGCAGTGCAACAGATGAGTAAATATCAGTTTAGCTGTGCTCCAATGGATGATCATGTAGACCTGCCCCTTCTGAAGGAGAACAACAAAAAAAGAAAACAAAGTATTGATTGGATAGTGAAAGCTGGTGGAAGTGACATTAAATCTATTAATGAAAACAGTTGCATTGAATGTGCCTACATTCTGATGATATTTAGATAAATACACAAATATTTTTACTGTATTAGTCTATAATAATCCACACAACCCAGGCTTATTGGTAAAATGTGTCTGTGGTGATAATCGCACATTTTGCAACTCTTTCAAAGTGAAATGTCCGAATTATCGGAAGCATACGTAGTACACGTCATCAGCTTTTTTGTCTTCAGGAGCCGTTTGTATTGTTAGCACGTGGTGAAGGCAGGATCGTAAAAATTCTTAACAAGCGTTTTAGGAAGTGTGTGCCTCCGTGTCCCAGGTTTTTGTCACTTTGCGTTCAAAAATCGATTGCACAATCGATCGGACCAACCAACACAAGTTTCGAAAAACGAAAATAGGGAATCGATTTTAACGGCCTTCTCTCGGAGCACGTCCAGCTCGTCACGATACGCTCGCAGCGTCACACAGCAACTCTGACAAACACACATAACAGCAAATTATACTTCTGCATAATGTGTCTCTTTTCACAACAAACATGTGAATTTTGCCGGTATTCAGACAGTCTCATGCATACAGACACAGATTCGGGCTACGGTCTACAATCGCCTACGTAGGTGAAATTTGTTTGACGTAAACACAGCCATGTTGAAGACTGCAGTAATGTTTTTCATTGATGTTATGTCAGTCCACTCTGCTTATTATTTTTCGAGAATGTTACACTCCTGTTTGTCATTGTGCACGAAACTTCACGCCAATAAATCATCAGGAATATTGCTGACTTGTGCGCGTCTCAAGCGCCCTCTTTACATTCGTCCTAATGCCTGTTAGTTGTCCGTGGATTTGCCTATATTTGGCGTTGAAAATGTAAACAACTTTAGACATGGAAAATCGATTTTACAATCAATTCAATGAACACTTGCGTCTCAAATATCGAACAGGATTTTTTCACAAAAGTGGCAGCCCTAGAGGACACACACATGACCTATGCGTTCATTGCTTGGGAGAGGAGCATGAACGTTCAGTGCTCAAGGGTTCTGAATGCGCCCATTGTGAAAAAGTTCTCAATAAGGAAGCCTCGCTCACGTTTGTCCCTATTCTTGAGGTATGTCGGATTAGCGTCTGCGCCCCACAGCTAAGGCTGTTGCCGAAGCAAAACGGAGGCTTCAGTCATGGGCATCGCAGGTCGAGCTCGCTTTTTCACCTCGATCGTGGGCTCAAGCGATCTGCTGGATCAGGGTGTGCTGTCTCTCGAGTCACATAATCCAGTAGATAGCATATAGCTGGCACCATCCAGCCAAGAGGGAGTGGATGTGGTTGAAGAAGGCGAGGAATGTGTGTACTGAGTCTTCTTAACCTGCCAGCCCCACATACAGAGAATTGCTGAACGTCATGGACCACACTAGATTGGTTCTGGGTGTGAAACGCGAGGTCGCTGGTGGTAGGCTGGATGAGTGATTCCTGTTAGGCCATGTTCGCTCTTCCATCTCTTCCATCTCTTCCCGACCTCCATGCTGAAGTGCAGAAGTCGTGGAAGAAACTATATTCAGCCTGGATTTATCCGTTTCATCATTCAAACTACGCAAATGTGGAAGGATTGGCCGAGCGGGGATTTGTTAGGATGGCCCCTGTGGAGGAGACGCTATCTTGTGAGCCACGGCTGTGCTGAAGGCCTACCAGGCAGATCTGCTATAAGATCTGGATCAGCACCAGGGCCTTTCCCCTGAAGTGGTTGCTGAACTGCGGTACACCATGAATCTAGCTCTCCGGGCCACTAAACAAACAGCCGCTGCTATCGGTCGCTCGATGACAGCGATGTGGTCAGGGAGGGGCATCTGTGGCTGAACTTGGTGAACATCAGGAAGAAAGAAAAAAATTTTCACCTCAATGCCCAAAGTCTCGTCCTCTGAACTTTTTAGAACATTTATTGAGACTGTGGTCGGAAAGTTTATAGAGGCGAGGACGCAGTCGGCAGTGGTCAGGAAATCTATCCCGCACCGTTTCAGATCCCGACTAAAGCCTCTGGGGGTTCGAGGACCGGAGGCAGGGCCAGGTGTGGCCACTCGCAGAGGAGGAGAGACATGAGGAAGACGAGACAGGATCTCAGAGAAGTGATTAATAGGAAGTGCTTCGATAAAGATCTGAATGCTGATGGAAACTAACTGTGGCAAGCAGGGTGGGGCCGAGAGCCGTGGGAATGGAGTGAGGCCGATGGTGCGAGTGTTAATGAGCGTTGATTGCGCCACAACGGCCTCGAGTCTCACGGAGGAACTCCAGGAGGATAAAAGAAGGAATGACGAAAGTGCAAGACAAGAGAGGACCAGGCCTAGACTATTTATGTTGGTGTTTTGTTTTAGTTTAAGTGGCAGTCGTCCGTGAGGCAGTGCTAGTAGTTTTATTGTTTATTTTATAATTAAAGTATTATGTTGAACGTTCGCCAGTTCTATAACAATAACAGCTTCCCTCTTTCCCTTCCCTCTTTTCTTCTCCTTCAGACAAAGAAGTTGATGACGTGTGCTACGGGCGCCCTCTTATACTTCCGGGACTTCCGCTAAAGACGTCACAGACTGTCACCAACCAATCAGATTATAGTGTTTTCACGCGTGCTTCCGACACCGGATACGCTGATGGCGTCCCCATAGTGTCAATCCAAGACCTTAAAGTCTTAAAGTTCTGCATAATTAAGGGTGTGGCCACTTGAGTGACAGGTGGACTGCCGCTGATGTCACTACTAGCCGTTTGTCTGCTGTCTGTTAGCGTCACGTCACCTCAGCTAATCCGACTTTATGCCCATTTTCGGTTATCTGGGAGTGACGCGCTACCAAGATGGGCTTCAAAAATGCTCTTCAGAAACCTGCGGGTGACGTCACGGACACTGCATATTTTTTTTTACAGTCTATGGTAGAGGCACACTTTCCCAATGAGCCTATGTTGGTACTTTAGCTGTTTGAGGTTGTATTGTTACCTCTGACTGCAGAAAGCGGTACACTCTTGGTCCTTGTGTAAAGCACACGTGCAGCGCTGACCTCCTGCGCTGCCCTCGGCAGAACGCCGTATCCGCTGGGAGCCTCGATAACTTGACAAGCCATATGGGACAGTGCGCCTGCCATTACACAAAGGGGAAAGGGTTATGATCTTGCAGTTAAAGAAAACACTACCACAGCGGTGCTTAAAGGCAAACCGTGAAAGTGAGAAAGGCTTTTAATGCTTTGATTTACTTAAAGGACTTGGACCTAGCAAGCCTTCTATCTTTTTTTTAAGAAAAGTTCAAATTCTACCTTGAAATTACAGTGTATATCATGTCTCCATCCACCTTAAAATGTCAGAGTCTGGAAGTTTACAGAAGGATTTAATGTGTGCTCAGAGTTTTTGTGCAGTTTTTCTCTGCCCTAGTTTGATCTTTCTTTTGCACTCATGGAGCAGGTTACATACACAATCTGCCGGGTCTGAAATGTGACCCTGAACCGTGAATGATGTGGAGGTCAGAAAATTGTTAGCACCATCCAAGATTATGAATGTGATCGGCATGCCAACCTCACTGTACAAACACTTGGGCATGGATATGAATATGGTAAAACACATTAAATTGAGAGAATTGGACTCTAATTGATAGCTGTCAGCATTATTAAATGACCCTTAATGTTTAATAAACATGCACACTCAGGGCCGTCGCAAGTGGGGTGAAAGGTAGTGATAATTATAGAGGCCCCGCTGCCCAGGGGCCCCACAAAATCCAGCAGTTATACTATATAGACCCCTGTTGTATGAATAATTCTAATATGTATATTAGTCGTATGCCTGAGATTTAAATTAAAACCACAAAAATGTGCAATTTGATTAAATATTTTTTTCCAAATATCTGCTTCTCTTACCTCTCTAAAAATAGTTTAGTCCGATCTAAAGTATTTATTAATTATTCAGTTAGTCATGAGAGTTTCTGTCTTAAATATGATATAACCTGTAGTCAGAACACATTTAACTCTATGATTAAAGCTATCCCCAATGCTTTCATGTGTTTGGTTCAAGGATACCTTTCAACAACGAATCCTCCCATTTTTTGTCTCCCATTACTTTTAGTTGAAGGTGTCGATTTTAAAGAAATTAAACTTCCAAACAAAATTATTAGAAATATGTTTGATAACATCTTATTCCCCATAGCATCCTATAGAAACTTGATTTCACAGTTCTTCTCAAAAACAAATATTCACAGGTTACGAACAACTTACTTAAATTTTCCTTTAACTCCCAAAGCTAAGGAAATCCATTTTAAAATTATAAATGGTGTATATCCATCCAGTGAATTTGTACAGCGAAGATTTGGATTTGAAACTAGTAATTGTGTTTTTTGTGATAATATTGAAACTACTGATCATTTATTTTTTCATTGTATGTATGTAGAGGCTTTATGGCTTGATATTCATGACTGGCTATATCCAAAGGTTCCTCATCTCGAAGTCTTCTCTCACAAGGACATTATTTATGGACTTGTTATGGAAAGCAACAAAGACGATTCTTTGGTTAATAGCATCCTTATTCTAGTTAAATTCTCTATACTGAAGGATTCAAATTTAAGAATCTATTTCAAATATGCTTCCTTACATAACATCACGGTAAAGAATATTGTATTTAGTGTTTAAGGGTAAGATAATGATTCTGCTCAGCAAAGTTGCCTTTCCTGTTTTCTCCTCATTGTCTTTAATGGCTCTTTGAGTCCCAGTATCACTCAGAACTGATGGGATTAGCACACGAATGATTCACTGAGAATCTCACCTTTTGTTCTGCAAATGGTTTTCAGACCCAAATGGCTCTTGGAGCTTTATGCTGATTGAATTAGGATTGGCCAGACCCTCACAGTCTAGGGTGTTACCTTAACCTGTATACTCATTTACATGCTTTGTTTGAATTTGTCTCCACCCCCAAAAGTCCCTCCTCCTAAAATGCCTATAAGATACCATGTAAAGTTATGTTAGATTAGATCATGTACAGCAACGTACAGCGGAGTTCTCAATAAAGAATAACTTCCATTGAACGCGATCCCGACTGTCTCACTGGTCTCTGCTTCGATCAAAGAAAACTTTACAACAATACACAAATCTGAATACCTGAAAGTGAATCCTAAATTCTGTGTATATCACAATGAGTTTCTTTCTTATACAAATTCCCTTAAAATGATGAAAAGTAAAAATGCTAAAAAAATTTTTGCTATAATAGAAGAATATGACTTGAAAAGTAAACCCTAGCCCTTCTTCTTTCTCTTTTTTTTTTTATTTATTTTTTTTATTTATTTTTTGGTAATGCAATTTTGCACCTGATTCTACTGTCATTATGTAATTATATATTTTTGTTGCCATGTTGTTTGTACATGACATTGTTCAATAAAAAAAAAAAAAAAAAAAATTATTCAGTTAGTGACAAACATCAGAAGAACCCAATGAAACTGTAAGTCCCACCCCAGCTCGTCAGAGCTGAGGCGGCAGTGCCTGAAGTTAACGATGAACTTGTGGAAGAGCAGGAGACTGACTGATAAATGTCGGGGAAAAGAAAACATAAATCAGGGTGCCATGAACAGAATGAGAGGGAGGCCAGGAGAGTTGTTGAACTTGTTGTATCCCAGTCGATAAAGACGTTCTTAAAGACAGGTTGTATTGTTATTTCGCTGGGAATAAGAAAACTGCCGGGTACTGTCACTTTTCATTATCGGTGCGCACCACAATCCACCGAATGATTACGTGGTCAAGATTCCTGTCTTTTTACACTATTGTAAATAGAGTTAAAAAATTGTCACGAGTCACGACGCATTGCATTATGCACCTGACCTTTCAAGAAAACACGAATACAACACACTGCACTTGAATGAATACATTTATTAGCTTTATTTAATAATATTACCAGTTCCATATTATCTTTATTAAAAAATAAGACGAATAAATGGTTTTATTTTTTCAATTTGACTGCATTCTTGCAGTCAATTTCTAAATGTTTACTTTTTGATTTATGAATTATAGCAGACTGATGGGAAAAACACATTATTTTGCTGTTACTTTTTTAAAATTGGTTTTATTATTATCTAACAATTTCATGCTTTTTGTTAGTTTTTATATAAACATTTAACTTTTAAAATAAAGGATTTACAACAACATCACCATCTTCTGTTATGTGGGCCTCCATGCTCATCTATTGTACAGTATATGATATTGGTGGAGGGTGGTGGGGGCCCACATCAATGTTTTTTCAGGGGGCCCCGAATCCTCTGGTGAACACACTTTTAGAAGAAAATGTTCAAGAACATTAAAGTGTTCTTTCAGGTGCTTTCCTGGAGCTCAAACAGTAGCTCGATGGCGCTTACAACGCCAAGGTCATGGGTTTGATTCCCAGGGAAAACAAGAGCTGATAAGAATGTAAATGTGTACCTTGAAATGCAACATAAGTCGCTTTGAATAAAAGCATCTGCCAAATGTTATATTATATTATGCAATTATTTAAGACTTATATAGAACCTTTTGGGTATAAATAGTTCTTTAAAATGTAGGGCTAAAAATCTTTCAAACCCTACAAAAATCGTAGGGTTCAATACAGGTATGTGATTTATATAACTTTTTAAGAGTTCCCATGGGATCATTTAATGGATATAGTTTTAATTAATTTTTATTTTTATTGAATTTGATTTATTAAATAGCTTGTAAACATATTTTACCACTAGAAAAAAATTAAAGCATTGTGCAATCATTTAAGATGTTTATCCTTATATAGAGCTTTTTTTGGCATAAAGAATTTTAAAACTTAATTTTTTAAATCAAATCAAGAATATAGTTCAATATAGAAACCCTGTTGAACCTTTTTCCTAAAGAGTGACAAGGATGCATAGAACTTTTAAGAATGACAGGCGTATCAATTCTGCAGAAATCTACTGCAGGTTCTGTGTTCACTGGCAAACCAGTTTGGTTAGAAAACGTCCAGCAGTAGTAATATTTAACAGTAAGAATAACAGATACAACAAAATACACAACCTATTTCATTAAAACTACACCTCAGCTCAAAATTGCAGATCATACCCAGCCTGGTTTGAGGACTTTAACAGCTCAATGATTACATGACTTATGCAACGCACGGGCCAACTTCCAGTTCATTAGACCTTGTGTTTTTTGGTAACGCCTCAATAAAGGACTCTTATTTGTACTGCATGGAAACTAATGAAGCAGACTCCAAGGCTCAGTAAATCTGAACAGCTGTTCTCAGGGAGCTAAAGGCCTCATCTGCTAAGAGTTACTTCTGCAAACATCCAGTCATGAAAGCGTCTCTTTGATCTCGTCTATTCTCTTTAGCCAGTATTATGTGCCAGACAAGTCCCTAGACAAGTGGCTGAGAATATTAATTTCTCTCAGAGAAAATAATTACTGTAGGCTATGTTGACCCACATTTCAAGATTTCTGAAGTTTTTCTTTATGAACTTGACTTATGATAAATTCTCTTTAACAAGTTGATATATTTCACATATAATATGCCGCCCCCCCCCAACGCACCCCACCCCACCCACACCCACACCCACACCCCACCCCACCCCACCCCACCCCACACACACACACACACACTTAATTAAAATGTCAACTTTAGTTGGTGACATAGTTTTGCTAATTTACTAAGGCGGAGCTTGTAGCAGACACTGAAACATTTCCCGAAACTACTTACGGCTCTCTTAATAAAGATAAGTTACTCTACTAAGGATACGTTAATCATCATCATGTACAATAAATTATTATTCTGAACATTTT
This sequence comes from Vimba vimba, assembly GCA_022828995.1. Lineage (NCBI taxonomy): Eukaryota > Metazoa > Chordata > Actinopteri > Cypriniformes > Leuciscidae > Vimba > Vimba vimba. The sequence goes on from CM040838.1 coordinate 28,311,530, forward strand.
GGATAAGAATGATGCATGAGAATTGTTTTAAACTACACAAGAAGTTCACAGTGTTATCTCTGTGATAAGGAAGGGCAGGCCAGAAATAATTCAGTTCTGACAGAAAGGAGAACGTTTGTCCACGCGCCTCTGTTGAGTTTTCATAGACTGCCAAATGTAATAGTTCACTTTTCCTTCTAAGACTTCTTGCAGTTAAAATATAATGCAGCAACACATTTTTTCACATTCACTATTTTTCATTTTAGCAACCCAATTTGGTTACACTTTATTTTAAGATGACGTATTTACATTGAGCTTCCTCAGATAAGTACTGAGTAAAATTAATGAACTACATGCATTTACTATAGAGTTATGGTTAGGGTTTGGTTGAGGGTTAGTTACTTGTAATTATGCATAATTTACTGTTATTACCATGAGAACATGTAGTATAATGTAACTACAACACCTTAAATTAAAGTTTTTCCCCAAATTGAAATCATTGTATTCTTCCATTATTCTTCTTATTAAATGTCGCAGTAGTTAGTGGTTTGATTATTTCATACATTTTACAAGTATCTGTACAGTTGATTGTCATTGTCAAAACATTTGTAATTAAATAAAACTTATTGTGTCAAGGGTTTATGGTTCTTTTTAATAACCCTAAGAAATATGTAGGGTTATTAATAAGAACCATAAACCCTTGACACAATAAGTTTTATTTAATTACAAATGTTTTTCAAGTAGCCCTATTCATAAATATGTTGTCACATTTATTCACTATTATTTATGCTATGCCATTCACCAATAAATGCCACTTAAAGATTGTTTAAATCAAAGTTAGCCATTGTAAATCCATCTTTAAAGTAAGAGGTAAACAGTAAAAGAGACGTACTCAGGTGTGTTGATCCAGATGATGTCCAGGTGACAGTAGTAAACACACTCCTTGTCTTTATAGGAGTAACATGTGCATCTCTTGGCTCTCTTCCGTGGTTTTATGAGCTGGCAGAAATAACACACTCCAGGTTTATTAGCAGAATCACCAAACTGCTTAGGAGTCGCACTTGATACTTTAGTAAAATCCTTCGCTGTGTTTTTCACAAGCACATCTTGACGAAACGTGGAAAAGCCTGAATATGAAAATGCTTTAGTTAGAACAATGTCAAGACTATTCATTCAAATGATCTCATGTTACAGCAGCACTAAAACATCATCATGAATGCCTTTCTATCCGATATATATTTTACTTTGTCACAGTAAAGGTTCAAAGTAGGTTATGTGCGTTCACCTTAAAAAGAATGTGCTTGATATCATACCCTAAAAATGTGCTTTATGGTAAAAATAAAAATAAAAAGTCCTATAATAGTCAAAAATAGGCATATCATTTATGAGTGACATTGACTATTTTAAGGGTCAAAGCCTTAGGTTTCCTCAGGGTGTGAAATATGCAGTAAGGCACCGGGTCACAACCCAATAATGAAGGGTTGAACCCCGAAGAAAAAAGGTTTAAAACCATTAGGTAAAGATTTAGACAGAGCCCGTATTTCCCCAATGCAGGAGCAGGGGCCGGTTGCACAAAGTCTGTATATTAGATGTCTTTATGTACTAACATTTAAATTAATCATATTTGATACAATGCACTTATTGTGTGTTTTTACAACTTATATTTAAAAAAAAAATACCTTGTTGTTATTACGGATGTAATAAATCTTTGTAATTACATCTATAATTTACTTGCCTTACCCTTTAACCATGCACACATAAACATATTTCACCAAACCTGTCCTAACTTTACCTGTATCACTCCTCAACAGCAAGCACAAGTGTTCTGCTATTCAACATCAATGCAATAACCACATTGTTTAAAGCAAGTACATAGTAGTTAAGGACCCTAATATAAAGTGTGGACCATAAACCCATAAATGAAGACCCTGTCTTAATAACTAGTTTGACCAACTGGCAGTTATTCACTCTTACTTTTCAGATTAGACCAAACTACCTGTGTAACTGACTTCAATAGTTAGGACCAATCTTGAAGAAAAAATGAGGTTACTAACTTTTAAGACTAGTCTAAGATGTTTATGCAACCGGTCGCAAGGTAAACAATGTGCTTGACGCTGTCTTACAATTTCGATCACGTTGAACATCATGATCTGCTGTCATTACTGTACGTACAGTATCAAGTGTTTGACGTTCCTTTTCTGCGACAGTGGCGCCAAATTAGATTTGCGCTTAGACATACTACGTCCGATTATTAATTTTACTTATAGGCTATTGCATAATTTAGAATTTGTACATTTCTTTAAAAAATCCTTTTAAAATAGTCGGCACCACTGAAGTCACCTCGATGCATGCATCATCTAACTCCTCAATATAGCCTATATGAAATACTTTTTATAATATAGCATAACGTGTTCTATGCTTTAATAAGTATGTTTTTTTTTTTTTTTTTTTTGGTAATTACATGCACAGGGTGATTTTAGTCCACCGTACAATGCAATGCAATCTAAACCCACCGTTGGCCATTGCGACTGTTAGTCCAATAAAAAGCAAAATTCCCAAATGTAGTAATGACACCTTGGCCATCCCAGTTATTCCAGATAGTCTCCGTGAAAAAGATAAGTCAGTTTAAAATCCAGGATTGACCAGAAGTGCTGAGTGATCCACATGCAGTTAGAAGTAGCATGTTGCTGTTTGCTGTGTTATTCCCACACGGACTGTCATGTGTTCAGGCAGAAGAGTGGAGCTCGCCAGAAACATCCTCAGGTCCTGCAGATGCTGCTATTATTGCGCTGTTTCTCTCGCTGGGGTTTTATAGTGAACATCTATCATCAGCTCGAGAAGACCCGCCCGCTGGAGCACAGCCTCACTTCTACAGCTCAATCAGCTGTCAGTCAGAATATTACATCACACACAGATCTGAACGTTATTTTAATGCCATCACATTATTTATCAAATAATCCACATACATATCATGGGTTGGTTGATAGTAATATGCTCTACGTGTAATAAGTAAACCCTAACTAAGTCTCTGGTAATTACAGTGGTCTGATATCAATTGAGAAAGTCCCTCTCAATATTTTATTTATTCTGATTTCAATGCTTTTCTCCTCAGCGCTTGAGACATCAATGACATGTTCTGTCTGCAGATTCATCAAGAGACCACACTGGAGACTTCAGTGCAGCTTTAAGAGCTGTTAGGTAAAATTAACTATTCAAGTGGGCATATAAGAGTGTTTCAAATTTGATTGATAAAAATAAAATTAACTCAAATATTTAATCAGGGTTGTAATACATATTGGGGGCTGGCTGCTTTTCAGGGGCTCTCAAACTCATAGAGAGAACACACTGAAAACTGCATGTTTGTTATGGTGTACAGTATAATTCAAATTTTAATTTCAAAATCATTTAGGTGAAATGATTTTGATGAAAAATTTCATCTTATTTAAATTAAAATCTAATATCTGGCAGTAAATTGTATCCAGTGCTTGTTCTTTGCCCCTATGTTGCTCTTTTAATGCTTCTGAGAGACTTTGGACTTTTAATCCTTTTTTTTTTACAAAGAATTTTTTACAAATTTTGCAGAAAGGATATTTTTTATATCTCGTACCATTATACTACTACCTGAAGTGTCAGAAAATGTCCTTATACTGAACTACAAATCAAACCACAAGCACAAGAATGTGGATTCATATAAAGCCTTGTAAGCAGATTTGTGTCCAAATCTCCTCACTGCCTAAATATCAGCATCGCAGACTTTAACAAAGAATTTACAAAGAATTGTAGAAATACTATTACTGTTATCTATTCTCCTTTTCAGGTTCTCTCATGAACTGTGTCTGTGAAAAAAGATGAGTGGCTATATGAAAACCATGGTGTCTTATAGATAGATAACGTATTGTGATTCTGAACTGAAACAGGTCAACCCGAAACTGCAGAGCCAGATTAATTTACTTTTTTAATTTTACTTTTTACTTTTACTTTTATGCATATAAACAGTGTGGGGCCTGGACAAGACAATTTGTTCAGACTTCTTCTCTGACGGTTTATTTTTTGAAGGTTTGCGGTCCATCCCTGGCATGTGGTTACAATCAGATTCTGCCATCTGCCCTTCAGGGTTATGAAGACTTGTCAACAAGTTTCCAGATGACTTAACTTAATTTGTTCCTTGTCTACTGTGTGTAGGAAGAACAAGTCTCATGATCAGTCCAAAAAAAAAAAAAAAAAAGAAACCTTAAAAAAAAACCAATTCAACAAATCTTGATAAAAAATATTAATGATAAAATATTGAACTACAATTTGATATCACTGACAGCTACAGTAGAGCTTAAAGTTAATTCGTCATCTCATTTGTACAGACATTTTCTTGCTTCCTTCTCAAATTATGCCGGAGAACATGATCATCCGGTTTGGTTCATGTCAGCTCATGTTTATTCTGTTGTCATTAATTAAAATGGGAACATGTTAAACTCTAGGAACCAATTTCTATTCTCAGTTTCAACTACCATGTTTTTTTCTTCCTCTCAGTCAGCTGAAAATACGCAAGTCACCGTGGACGGCCGATGGACTTGCATATGGGAATGCACAGCATGGGATTAAAATCCTCATTCCACATGGATCCCACAGGGAAATGAATCCTGAAAAAACAGGCACTTTGAGGCGCCGCTGCCCGCCGGAATGAGGCGTACAGTATCAAACTGCACCGGGCATGTTGTCAGACTTACACAAAAATGTAAAAGTGAGAGTTAAGAATGTGAGAAAGAGGGTAAATATCACGTCGTTCTGCTGTTTAGATGGCGGTTTAGATTGTGGTTCAATATGATTTTAACTCCGTCTTTTTGCAAGATTTTAATCAATGACTGCTTGTGTGGCCAGTCCGGTTTTATTTATTTACATTCACGCTGAATTTAACTTACATTACATGCATAATTGACCATAAAGTGATTTAATCCTGGTCTCGGTCGCCAATGATAACACATCCTGATATTTGGGCTTTGCATCACTCAGAAGATGATAACTAATACTGACGTCTGGATAAGCAGCAAGGGTTCTGCAGAAACACAGAGAGACCTACATATAAGCATTAGTAGTACCATTCTTTATTTCTAATGGGGACTGGAGCTGTCAAACTCCAAAATGACCGAAAAAAATCTGAGATATGAGTCCATATGATTCTTGATGGCCAGTGAAAATCACCAGTGTGCGTTATAGTCCAAGTCTTCTGGTGTTATAAAGTCATCTTACTTCAGAAGACTGGGGAGAATAAAATAAAATAAAATAAAATAAAATAAAATAAAATAAAATAAAATAAAATAAAATAAAATAAAATAAAATAAAATAAAATAAAATAAAATAAAATTGACAGGTGCCCAGCTAACAGTGAACATTCTCAGAACGTTATTGCAAGGTTTTCTAAAAGTTATTAACAAACGATCTTCCAGTAAGATTATGTTCATTCAAAGTTATCTGGTCATTAATAATGTTTTCAAAATGATATCAGAACAAAATTATGGCAACACGTTATGTTACAGTGTCCTTGTTACACATGTTGCATGTAGTAATAACAGTAAATCATGCATAATTACATGCAACTAATCCTAAACCAAACCAAACCTGAACCATTTAGTAAGTGCATGTTCCTAATTAACATTAGTCAGTCCTTAAATGTATAATTTTAGTTTTCTGAAAAAATGATCAAATGGAACGTTCCCTTAACGTTTGTATAAACAAAAATAAAAGTTGAATGTTCAGTGAAATTTCAGAAAATGTATTCACTTTCATGATGGAAAAGAGGAGCTAGGTATTCACCTAAAAGTTCACCTTTTATGTTCAATGGAACGATGAAAGTAACACAGATTTTGGAGGGCATAAGTATAGCTAAATAATTAAACATTCTCATTTTGGAGGGGAACTAATCCTTTAACCTGAGAAGGACCGTCTCTGGATCAAAAAACATCTGCTAAAATGGCAAGCTAAAGATTTACACTAATACTTGGATTACGATTTGCACTCGCATTTTTGAGATTGCTTTGATGGCAATAAGAATTATGGGTTCAGTGAGACACACACATAAACCAAATTTATCTGAAATCTGCATAACACTGCAACTTCATAATAACGTCCAATAAGAGGTTACACCCTTCGGCAGTTGTAGTGATACCTTCAGAGACCATGAGGTGTCTCCGGTCTTCACAGACAGCTGGAGAAGAAACTCCATTATCCGCCACTGACACTCACCACACACACACTCCTCATGAGGAATGCACAAGAGACTCACGTTTGACAGTAAAATGTTGCTAGGCTAATGACCTGAGTACAAAATATACAATGCTCAAACAAATAACTGGTGAAACCATTTTGTGAGGAGAATATTTATCTATATTCAGTAAGGAAATTAAATATATTTACATTTAAACCTTGACTCTGCAGTCCGGGTTATTATTGTTGAAAAATAAACAATTAAAAACATTTATTAATGAAAAAATCATTTAAAAACATGAATGTATTTTTAAATAAAACAAAATAGAATACTTATTTTATATCAGCTAGTTGCAAAGAAAAAAATCTCATTTTGTTTACTAAAAAAGTGCGTAAAACTAAAAATGATATGGACATTGTCATGGGTGGTTGCTGGCAGACAGATGAGGAAGACGTAATATCCAATACAAAGGCTTATTTACTAGAGATCCAACAGACAGGCGAACAGAGAGCAACACACACGATCCCGGACACTGAACTGAAACAGAACTGAACATATATACAGGTGTTAATGATGGCGACTGATGAGTGAACAGATGAACGTGACAACAAATGAGTGACGGAGGCAGGTGATGACAAAATATAACTAGTCCAAACTAACGTGCATGTGACAGATATATATAAAAAAAAAAAAAAAAAAAAAAAAAATTACTGAAACTTTAATTGAAATTTAAATTAAAACAAAATATTAAAATAAGATCTAATTAAAAATATTAACAACATATACAATAGTATACAGATGGCTTATATACACACACAAGGATAATCAACAGAACAAGAAACAGGTGTGCAACTCAGTTAAGAACTATGGCAACAAACTGGAAACAAGAGCTCAGGCAAACAAGAAAAAGCTATTAAACTAAACAAGACAAGATCATAACACAGGTAGACCATGCAAACAATATGTCTTATAATAAAGAATAGTTAACCCTAGAATGCATAAAGGGCCATAGTCATTTCCTATGGGGAAAAATAGAGCCTACATTTTTGTCAAAAATATGTATTTTCTTGAAACTGCATTAGAATAAATGCTTTATGCTGTTTGCTGAATATGATTAATTCTATGTCTTATCTTTCTTTACTCTTTAAGCTGAGGAGTCTGTAAAGGCTCAGGAATAAGAGCTTTTTATCCTGATGCTTTCAAGAGGTTTTATTTTGAAGTTCAAATAAATAAATAAAAACATGATTTACACATTCCAAGTTGAAGTCGTTTTCTTTACAGTTGTATTTAAAATATATTGAGCACCACATAAAATCGGCTTTTTTAGGGAATTCTTTGTTTTGTCAGGTAGAGGTGGTTTGAAAGTAAATTTTTACATAGTGGCTTATTATGTGACCCACTGAAATTTAAATAAATAGAATATAATAATAATAATAAATGGGACCCACTTTTCACCCACTTTGGTCCCAAAAAAAAAAAAAAAAAAAAAAAAACATAATGGGGCCATTTGTGGGTCCAGTGTGGTCACCAATGGGCCCCATAAGGTTTTTGTGTGTAGCCCACCATGGCCCCATTATTAGCACCCATGTGGGACCCATGTGAGCCCATAATGAACATCTAAACGGGCCCCACTGAGAGCCCACTATGGACCCATCTTGACCCCTAACATCCATGGGGCCCATGTGGAGCCGATGGACAGATTTCTCTGGGCCACATTTGGGTTGCCCATGGAGGGCCCAAGTGACAGACCATCAAAAACCCACATGGAAATGTTGGCTGGGACTACACACATTCATGCTTGACAGAGGAAAATGAGCAAACTCTGCCCAAAAGATATGCTTAGAATTCTGCAAATCGTTTGTGAAATATTCTGTCTCTGTCTGAAAAGATCATTTTCACATGGACTATGAGAAATGTGGAGAGTTCAGACAGGAATATGCTCTACTGAAGATCTAAAGTAGTTCAAAGTTGGTTAAGAACTGCATTTTAAGAACAATACATTTCATTTTCACTTTTGTAATGCATATATAAGTAAATTGGACAAACAAACATGTTTGATATATCAAAACACTTGTGTATCATCAATTATTTTTAATTATTTAATTAAACCTTTACTTAAACTTTATTTTAAAAAGAAAACCATTCATTCCATTATGGGTCATTTTGACCTCCTTTATATATTTGTGTAGGTTTTTTGGTTCATGCATTTGTAACAACCCCTTTTTTTTAGGTGTTACACTCTGCTTTTATACTGTTACACATTCTAGGGTTAAGCTGGGTGTGTGCCCCTGTTTAGGTATACAGCACACTAATGCATAAAGAAAATCATTAAATCATAAAAATGCATTCAGCTAAAGAAAAAAGAAAAATTCAGCCTGCAGGTCTGCTCATTTCCCACATTAATCTAGTCTAAACCCCGTCTGAAGATGCTGCTGGAGATGTTAGATCATCACTTCATCATTTCCCGTCTGCCTTTTAACCCTGCCACATCTGAGAGCAATTCTACCCTCCCAGCCACTACCCGTTGGTTCGTCATAACAGGTTCGTCATAAAGCAAAGTGCAGAAATCAGATCAAAGCGACCTGCGGATGAAAAATCTGAGGTCAGTAGATAACCAAGATGTGTCATTAAATCATCTACATAATCAAAGCTGGCCTATATATTAACCTCTTTTAGGTACCATTTTTTAGAATCCAATGTATATACCAATCCTTTTTTCTTTCTGTTAATACAAATAAATCAGGATTGAGTGAAATCAACTCTTGAAGTTCTCCTTTAACTTGAGGACGATCTTACCCAACAGCTGGTTTAACCATACCTTATTTCTCAAAAGCCGAACAGGTGAGGAAGACAATGCATCACATGACCACATCATCATCATGCTAACTCATTACAGCTTTAGTCATGTATTACTCGCTAGCCCATCTCACTAACCTTTCCTCACAGCTGTTCGTCCATATTTCTTCTAAAGCAGTCAACCTTTGACCATCTGAATTTCTTACACCATTATATGAACTGCATCTGACTGAGTTATTGAACATTGTCGGCGATTTAAGCTGTTCTGCTGTATTTCAAGTCTGATCTTATTTACCTAATTTCTTTAAATCTAACTTTAAATCTAACTTTTTTGTTGCTCAAAGCGAAATAGTTTTTTCTTTCAAAAATAGTCAAATCTGTTGGATTTTCCTCTTCATTTTCCCACAGAAGTGATGAGTGACTATGGTATCCAGGATTTGTCCTTCCCCATAAACAGATGGGATCTCTTTTTTTTTTAAAGAAAAAATATAAATATGAAAGGCAAGGTAGCCATTCCACTCAACAGTGAACAGATCAGGTGATGTATGCGAACCTCTCTTTGCCTGAGGGTTAATCCATGACTGATCCAATTAGATGGCATGTGTTTAAGGAATGGAATGAAATTCCTGAATGGTTTCGTCATAGTAAGACCTTCCGCACTTTGACTGAGACAAATCCCACCTGGTCTCTTTAGGCCCCAACGTGGTGCAAAAGGCTTTCTGATCAGATTTCTGAAACCAGGTATGCAAACACGCATGTGACTACTTGTGTAATCGATATGGGATAAGTCATGAGGAAGCACAACAAAATAGGGGATTCAAAATTGGCTGCGTGGTACAAAAACACACTGATTACAATCAAAATTGCAATTTTCCCCCTTATATTCTTTGTTCATAGATTGCTTGCAAGCCATTTATCATGACCTTGTCCATTCAAGTGTAGGTTGCACTTTTTCAATAATCCACTTTAGACTAATTAACTATAAAGAACTGTTATACATAGAAAGTAGACAGTATATGAAAAGGAGGGAGAGGAAGAGGACGTGGTGAAGGAGGAGGAAGATGACGTGGTGAAGGGGGAGGAAGATGACGTGGTGAAGGAGGG
>CM040838.1:28324104-28419104 GCA_022828995.1 Vimba vimba
GGCCTGACCCAGACCAAAGACGGGAGGCTGAGGCGGAATAATTTTTTTTTCTTTTCTTTTTTTTTGGTGTGTGTTGTACTGTGTAGTACATGAATGAATAAAAATGTGCCAATGTATCCATTGGTTGTGTCTTTTGTGTTCATCAGGTGAAAAGGTTTGTGAGGAGGGGAACCACAAGTAACATAACTTACCAGTTTTGGAAATGTTGTTTTGAACTTATTGCACCAGTGTGTTAGACTATGTTGTAGTGTGTGTGATTTTGAGGGCTTGTGTGTCCTGTCTGAGGGCAAAGTTTGGTTTTTCAGCAAGAGTGAATGGTTTTGAGTGTAGAGCTTCATTTTGACCTGAAAATAAGATGTTTGGGGAATTGGGTGAGACGTTATGGATTTGTGTTTATTGTTTTGAGAATATGAGGCATTGTTTCAAAAAACGTGTTTAAGCAATCAAGAAAAACTGTAAGAGTAATGCAACAGTTACTTATCATTTTGAGCAGTTGTATCAATTGATAGTTAGATCATTGTAAGGAAATGAATAGACACTCATTTGAAATGTAATGTGTGAATTGCCTTTTGAAATAGTAGTACTTTGATGTTAAGTTGTGTCATATTGAACAGGTGATTTTTGTAGAATGAACAAATGATCTAAGTTTTATGTGTATTGTATCCAAGCAATTGAGAAAAGAGTTAGAGTTTTGAAAAATGTGCATTTTGATCATTGGTTGTGAGTTTTGTGTCTAGAGTTGTGAAAAATAACATCAAGGTTCTGAAAATAGTAACAAAGTGATTGTAAAAAACTGTAAAAGCAAATATCTCCCTTTGCTTTGAACTTTGAGCGTTGTAACTTTTACAGATGTTGTTTATGCTCAAACAGCAACATTGCACACTAACTAAAGTTAGAAAAGTGAAATCATAATCAACCACCTCTTTAACTGATGTTCTTAATTACAGTTTTTCTCAATTGTTTACACACAAATGACCACAACATGTAACTCACCAACCCCCTGAACCAATTCTGCTAAACTACAAGCACAATTCCTGCTTTACACTCAAATTGCAGTTCTAAAACACACCTTTTTCAAAACACTACATACAATTCTCTGCTTTTGGCACAGTTTTCATGCAGAAAATCTCTTGTTTTCACAAGGAACACACTGCCATTCAAATATGCACACTGACTCATCACATGGGCAAACACCCGTCACACAGGTTTACAATTAGCAATCAGAGATCAGAGCTTTAGCATAAAAGGGCAACAGGTGAGCTCTCCAATGGAGCAATGGATGCCAACATTGGATTTTATTTATTTTTTTTACTGTAACTGTATACAGTCAATTCTTCTGTTGTTTTGTATGTAGACCACTGTATGTACAACTTTGTGTTGGTTGGGATGTACACTGTGTACATTGTGGGAAAAATAAAATATATTTGTTACCGTGTATTTGTGTGTTCTGAGTATACAAACAATATTCTCAAATATTTTACAACACACTTATGCATGTACTGTCTGTAGTAAGTGTAACACTGAACAAAATAAAAGGCCTAAGTCATTATGATGAATGGAGAAGAAGTGTTTTGCATTCATCAGTGTTTTACATTGAGCACATCAGTGTTCAACTGGTTCTTATAAATGTCTATTCATATGATGGTTTGTGTGTGTCATTTGAAAACAAAATACCATTTTGAGAAGAAATAACATTGTTTTGAATGTAAAGTTTCATTTTGCAGGATAATTGAGGGGTTTTGCCCATTGTGTGTGTGTTTTTTGATTTGTGTGTAGAGTTCTGAGAATATGAGGCATGCTTTCAGAAAATGTGTGTAAACAATCGAGAAAAACTGTAACTATTGGCCTGGAGAGTTTTTGACTTCTACGAGCTTAAGTTAAATTGCATGTAATGGAGGTTGATTACTCCATCTGCCTAAGATAGAGCTTGCTAGAAGCCATTGAAGCCATTGAAAAACAGAAAAACAGAGTTCTTTCAGAGTTCTGGAAATACACCATGAATAACTGAAATATTTGCATTTGCTAAAGTAAATCACTTTCATTCTAGTGTGCAATATTTTTCACAGCGAGGACATAGAACTTTTCCCCTCAGATAAATTCAACAGCTTATGTGTGTGTGTGTGTGTGTGTGTGTGTGTGTGTGTGTGTGTGTGTGTGTGTGTGTGTGTGTGTGTGTGTGTGTGTGTGTGTGTGTGTGTGTGTGTGTGTGTGTGTGTGTGTGTGTGTGTGTGTGTGTGTGTGTGAGAGAGAGAGAGAGCATGTTTTCTTTTTCTTTTCCATTCATCAGAAGTTTTTGTTTATCTTATCTAATATATTGTTAGGTTTTTTCATTTCCAGTCAGTTTTACTGAAACTACTGCTTATTTCTGACAAAACCCAGCACACCCTAAGACAGATATTCTTACACTTTAGACATAAGGCCTATAAGTAACTTTGCAACATGTCATCTAATTCTCTTTAGAGTATTAGTAGACTGTCAGGTTAGGGTTCGGGTTAGAATAAGTTGACATGTAGTTACAAAGTTACTTATAGTCAGTAGAATGACTGAAGGGAAATAAAGTGTTACCACAGATTTTTATTCAAAAGATGAAGCAAGGAGCTCCAAATGCAGTTCATGGAGTTTCTGGCATTAGGCAGATATAATAAGCTATTAAACTATTATACTAAGTTTCCCTCTGATTATCATGGACAAACATATTCTTCATTGCATCTTCTGTTGTGCTACAGATGAATAAATGAGCAATATCTCTCTATATCTCTAAATAAAGTAAAAAATGTAAATTTATAGTTACTGTATATGCAAATTACAGATTTTTTGAACATATGTGGTACAATAGTTAAAGGGATAGTTCACTTTGAAATTAATTTTTGATATGTTTTAGCTTACCTCAAGGGCATCCAAGATGTAGGTGTCTTTGTTTCCGCAGTAGTTTCAATTTTGATATTTTTAGGTCAAACCGTTCTTGTCTGTCAGTCATATAATGCAGGTCGATGGTCAGCACATGTCCAAATGATCTGACGGCGCGGGCGGGTATAGATATATACATAGATGTCGCCTTGGCTACTGCAGTTCATTGGAACGAAACCGTAGCCAAGCGACATCTAGTGTATATATCTATACCCGCCCGTATACACTAGATGTCGCCTTCGCTACTGCAGTTCATTGGAACGAAACCGTAGCCAAGGCGACATCTATGTATATATCTATACCCGCCCGCGCCATCAGATCATTTGGACGTGTGCTGTTTTCAAGAGATAACAACGATATAAATACTGTTCGTTTTCTCACACAAACCGCTCGTTTCGTGTCTTAGGCCATCAATGTGTACTTACGATGGGGAATTGTTTCATTTGGACGATGGGGAATTGTTTTAATTTGGACTTTGTGCTTGTGTTTTGAGACAGTGACCATAGACCTGCATTATATGACTGACAGACAAGAACGGTTTGACCTAAAAATATCAAAATTGAAACTACTGCGGAAAAAAAGACACATACATCTTGGATGCCCTTGAGGTAAGCTAAAACATACCAAAATTTATTTTCAAAGTGAACTATCCCTTTAAGGCTGTAAATGTTGCTTATTTATTTATTTTTATTTAATGCAATTCCATGATGGTAATTACACTAATTTAGGAATTTAAACCTCAAAGTGTTTTTGGAGGCATTTATTATAATAACACAGGGTGCCTGATATACTATAACAACAGAACAATAGAACGTCTGTCTCAAAAATGGGTTTTCATAAAGCAGTGTGAGGAACATGAGGCAGTGAGTTTGAAAATGAGAAAACTTTGATTCATCCTCTCCACTGTCAGATAAAGAACATATGTTTTTGTTTATTTCCTTTTCCTGCGGTGAAAGATAAACTGAGATGCTGAATTAATTCATCAGGTTATCACTGAGGAGTTAAAATAACTTCCAAAAAGCTGCCAAACCAAAACCCTCGCGCGCAGTTCCCCATGTGGCAGTGGAGGAAACATCCAGGGAAATTCCTGAGAGAAAACAGAAGAAACAAAGCTTGTAGAAGAATGAAATCTGAAGCACACTGGCAAGGTTATCACCAGTCGGTCCAAAACCACAGTCTTAGGTATTTCATGATGAGTGCAGAGAACTGGGCAGCAAACAGGCCGAAAACACTAGTATCTCTGGAATTAATTTAGATGTGCTTATAATCATTACAATCCCAATTTAGTCCGAGCTTGGGTCAATATATTACAGTTTTTCTCAAATGCTAAAACACATTTCACAAACGTTTCCTCCATGTTCCCTAATGCCTAAACACAACACCCTTTTCTAAAGCTACATAAACACAACCACACCTTCTCACTTCAAAACTCAAACTTTCACACCAAAAGAGCAGCTCGAAGCTTTTAAAAAATGTAAACACTATACACATCATTACACACTACAGCAAAACAATTGAAAACACAATGCTCAATTTGTGAGAAGGTTCTTTGTTTCATAACTGCCAATGCATATTTTACAGTTTTTCTCGATTGCTTAAACACATTTCTTGAAACTATGCCTCGTATTCTCAAAACTATAAACACAAATCCATAACGTCTCACCCAATTCCCCAAACATCCTATTTTCAGGTCAAAATGAAGCTCTACACTCAAAACCATTCACTCTTGCTGAAAAACCAAACTTTGCCCTCAGACAGGACACACAAGCCCTCAAAATCACACACACTACAACATAGTCTAACACACTGGTGCAATAAATTCAAAACAACATTTCCAAAACTGGTCAGTTATGTTGCTTGCGGTTCCCCCCTCACAAACCTTTTCACATGATGAACACAAAAGACATTTTTATTCATACACAGAAAACACACACACACACACACACACACAAAAATATTTTTTTTTTCCTGTTTTACTCTCTTTTTTTTTACTCTTTTTTTTTACTCTCTCCTCTATTTTTTTTTATATTTACTTACAGTAAGATGTGTGTGACCAACATATAACAGTAATAGAGCACACACAAACCATATTCTAATATGGAATTCGAATTGTATTGGAATGGTAAAGAGTGTTGGGACGTGACAGGAGGGTCTCCACTCAAGGAGACAATATGATGAACACGTCTAAGAATGTTCCACATATGGTTGAAATACCATCATTTGCCTAGAAAGATAACATTCTGGGAGTCAAGACTATAAAGGAGAAAGGATGCCCTCCCTTCACTGTCACACTCTGCAGCCACTCTGTGTGACTGTACGACTGCTGGCCTTTTCTTGCAAGAAAATACACCTCATCAAAGACTATTGGAAATGTTTGTCTCTTATTCAGTGATAGAATTTTGTTTGCCACCACACCTCCTGAAGGTTCTCGAGGCGACGGTAAAGCGACTCAAATTTGGCCTTACTCTTAGCCCAGCCTCCCTCATAGTCACACCATTGACAAAGACATGGGCAACTAGTGGCTTGAATTTCATCTGAGACTGCTTGTCTTCTTGCCCTTGCCCTTCCTCCTCCTCATTCTTATCCCTCTTCCTTCATGTCTTTCTGGATCCATTGTTCCAAAACGCAATAAACGGATTTGGGCCCTTTTATAGATCTATTGAAGGTTCTGATTGATGTGTGTTAAATTTTGACTCTTAGTGTTTCCACCTGGATAATTGTGTGCTAACTGAGCTGAAGCTGTGCGGACTTGAGTGAACAATATTGAATGCTAGTGCTTTCTAAATGACAACATGGTCTAAGCAATGAGAAATGAAGGGATTTGTGTGTAGAGTTTTGCAGAGACAGTTCAACAAATCTGACTCATGTGTCAAAACAGGGAATAGTGTTTATAGTTTAGTGAAATGGGTGTGCTTTTTGATAAATGGCGTTATGGTTTTGAAATTTTAGTTCAAAAGCCTGGTTATAGTGTTTAAGCAATCGAGAAAAACTGTAAAAAACTTTACAGTAATGGATCTTCTTAGATCTCTGCAGAGGATTAGGCATTTAGATTTGTGAGTTTCATATGAAGAGTATAAATCTATAGTAAATTCTGCATGTACACTACAGTTTTTCTGAATTGCTAAAACACATTTCTTGAAACTATCACTCACTTTCTCAAAACCTTAAACACAAAACCAAATTTTCACACCACATTCAGAGAACCTCTGACTCTTCTGGCAAAATCAAACAATTGCCTCAAAACCATTTTATCTGTGCTCAAAATCAAACAATGCTTTCAGATCATACACACAGCGAGTCAATATTATAAACACTACAGATCATTCATTAGACACTACATCAAAAAATGGAGAACACAGAATCCAAAGCATGCAGTTAAAGAAAAAAAGTATATTGTAACAAAGTAAACAAAATTTGCAATTACGTAAAAAAGTATAGTAATGACTATTAACATTAGTAAGGTGAATAAATTACTGTATGCACTGCAAGTAGTATTATACTGAATATTGTATTGAATGTCTGGATATTCAGCACTTGCATACTGTAAAGTGACCCAACTGCAAAAGCCATAAAGGTTACAGTAAAAAACTCTAAATGAAAAGCATGTTACAGTCACTCAAAAGAGTTGTGCAACTGCAAAATCAAGGTCAGTGAGAGAGATTTTACATGTATTCTGCTTCAGCATCGCGTCTTCATGTTCTGGTGGAGGAGTTTGTCCACATCACAGACACACTGACATCTCTGGAGGCAAAGAGAAAAACCCTAAAGCCAGATCCAGCCTTGACAGTGTTCTCCACACATGCTCTTCATCATCATCATCCTCATCCTCATCCTCTTCCTCCTTGTTCACCACCTCTTACACGCACTCTTCCTCCTCTCTCTCTTATATCTCTTCAATCCATACTCTTATATATTTTCAATCCATATACAGGTCCTTCTCAATAAATTAGCATATTGTGATAAAGTTCATTATTTTCCATAATGTAATGATAAAAATTAAACTTTCATATATTTTAGATTCATTGCACACCAACTGAAATATTTCAGGTCTTTTATTGTTTTAATACTGATGATTTTGGCATACAGCTCATGAAAACCCAAAATTCCTATCTCAATAAATTAGCATATCATGAAAAGGTTCTCTAAACGAGCTATTAACCTAATCATCTGAATCAACTAATTAACTCTAAACACCTGCAAAAGATTCCTGAGGCTTTTAAAAACTCCCAGCCTGGTTCATATCTCAAAACCGCAATCATGGGTAAGACTGCTGACCAGAAGGCCATCATGGACACCCTCAAGCAAGAGGGTAAGACACAGAAAGAAATTTCTGAACGAATAGGCTGTTCCCAGAGTGCTGTATCAAGGCACTTCAGTGGGAAATCTGTGGGAAGGAAAAAGTGTGGCAAAAAACGCTGCACAATGAGAAGAGGTGACCGGACCCTGAGGAAGATTGTGGAGAAGGACCGATTCCAGACCTTGGGCGACCTGCGGAAGCAGTGGACTGAGTCTGGAGTAGAAACATCCAGAGCCACCGTGCACAGGCGTGTGCAGGAAATGGGCTACAGGTGCCGCATTCCCCAGGTCAAGCCACTTTTGAACCAGAAACAGCGGCAGAAGCGCCTGACCTGGGCTACAGAGAAGCAGCACTGGACTTTTGGACAAATTTTGCATGTCATTCGGAAATCAAGGTGCCAGAGTCTGGAGGAAGACTGGGGAGAAGGAAATGCCAAAATGCCTGAAGTCCAGTGTCAAGTACCCACAGTCAGTGATGGTCTGGGGTGCCATGTCAGCTGCTGGTGTTGGTCCACTGTGTTTTATCAAGGGCAGGGTCAATGCAGCTAGCTATCAGGAGATTTTGGAGCACTTCATGCTTCCATCTGCTGAAAAGCTTTATGGAGATGAAGATTTCATTCTTCAGCACGACCTGGCACCTGCTCACAGTGCCAAAACCACTGGTAAATGGTTTACTGACCATGGTATTACTGTGCTCAATTGGCCTGCCAACTCTCCTGACCTGAACCCCATAGAGAATCTGTGGGATATTGTGAAGAGAAAGTTGAGAGACGCAAGACCCAACACTCTGGATGAGCTTAAGGCCGCTATCGAAGCATCCTGGGCCTCCATAACACCTCAGCAGTGCCACAGGCTGATTGCCTCCATGCCACGCCACATTGAAGCAGTCATTTCTGCAAAAGGATTCCCGACCAAGTATTGAGTGCATAACTGAACATAATTATTTGAAGGTTGACTTTTTTTGTATTACAGTTTTTCTCGATTGCTTAAACACTATAACCAGGCTTTTGAACTAAAATTTCAAAACCATAACGCCATTTATCAAAAAGCACACCCATTTCACTAAACTATAAACACTATTCCCTGTTTTGACACATGAGTCAGATTTGTTGAACTGTCACTGCAAAACTCTACACACAAATCCCTTCATTTCTCATTGCTTAGACCATGTTGTCATTTAGAAAGCACTAGCATTCAAAATTGTTCACTCAAGTCAGCACAGCTTCAGCTCAGTTAACACACAATTATCCAGGTGGAAACACTAAGAGTCAAAATTTAACACACATCAATCAGAACCTTCAATAGATATATAAAAGGGCCCAAATCAGTTTATTGCGTTTTGGAACAATGGATCCAGAAAGACATGAAGGAAGAGGGATAAGAATGAGGAGGAGGAAGGGCAAGGACAAGAAGACAAGCAGTCTCAGATGAAATTCAAGCCACTAGTTGCCCATGTCTTTGTCAATGGTGTGACTATGAGGGAGGCTGGGCTAAGAGTAAGGCCAAATTTGAGTCGCTTTACCGTCGCCTCGAGAACCTTCAGGGAGGTGTGGTGGCAAACAAAATTCTATCACTGAATAAGAGACAAACATTTCCAATAGTCTTTGATGAGGTGTATTTTCTTGCAAGAAAAGGCCAGCAGTCGTACAGTCACACAGAGTGGCTGCAGAGTGTGACAGTGAAGGGAGGGCATCCTTTCTCCTTTATAGTCTTGACTCCCAGAATGTTATCTTTCTAGGCAAATGATGGTATTTCAACCATATGTGGAACATTCTTAGACGTGTTCATCATATTGTCTCCTTGAGTGGAGACCCTCCTGTCACGTCCCAACACTCTTTACCATTCCAATACAATTCCATATTAGAATATGGTTTGTGTGTGCTCTTTTACTGTCATATGTTGGTCACACACATCTTACTGTAAGTAAATATAAAAAAAAAAATTAGAGGAGAGAGTAAAAAAAAAAAGTAAAAAAAAAAAAAGAGTAAAACAGGAAAAAAAAAAATTTTTGTGTGTGTGTTTTCTGTGTATGAATAAAAATGTGCCAATGTATCCACTGGTTGTGTCTTTTGTGTTCATCATGTGAAAAGGTTTGTGAGGAGGGGAACCACAAGTAACATAACTTACCAGTTTTGGAAATGTTGTTTTGAACTTATTGCACCAGTGTGTTAGACTATGTTGTAGTGTGTGTGATTTTGAGGGCTTGTGTGTCCTGTCTGAGGGCAAAGTTTGGTTTTTCAGCAAGAGTGAATGGTTTTGAGTGTAGAGCTTCATTTTGACCTGAAAATAGGATGTTTGGGGAATTGGGTGAGACGTTATGGATTTGTGTTTATAGTTTTGAGAATACGAGGCATAGTTTCAAGAAATGTGTTTAAGCAATCGAGAAAAACTGTAAAAACACTTTTCTTTTATTGGTCGGATGAAATATGCTAATTTATTGAGATAGGAATTTGGGGTTTTCATGAGCTGTATGCCAAAATCATCAGTATTAAAACAATAAAAGACCTGAAATATTTCAGTTGGTGTGCAATGAATCTAAAATATATGAAAGTTTAATTTTTATCATTACATTATGGAAAATAATGAACTTTATCACAATATGCTAATTTATTGAGAAGGACCTGTAGATATCAACATTCAGTGCAACATTTTGAGTCAATTTTGGCACTCTAAACGGACTTGTATTATGTACAGTTGGTTTGGTCACATCATTAGAAATAAGTGTGAACAATTTTGAGTCGTTGTGTGTAAATGATGACAAGAGTGTTGTAGTTGTGTTTAACTTTTGCCTGTCTGTGTTTAGAGTTTTGAAACACACGTGCATCACAGTGTGAAATGTGTTTTAGTGAGCGAGAATGTGTTTAGAGTTTTGCAAAAAGGGTGCATGAGATTTGCAAACAGTGTTTTAACTGCCTGAACTTGTTTAATGTTTTACAGAAAGAGTGATTTAATTGACAACTTGGTTTAGGCTATTGAGAATTTGGTTCAGAGAATGGGATTTAGTGTTTTAGCAATTCAGAAAAACTGTAATGCATAGTTGTATGGAAACAGACAAACAATCTTACATGTTTACTGTAAATCATGAAAGTTTCAAGATAACGAGATTCATTGTCACCAATAAGCGTGGAGCATGAACCAATTAGACTACAATATCCAAGGATGTAGCCTAATATTTTGGCTAATGAAAACATCCATTGTGATGTAGATGAGAACCTGTGGCCAAGTCCACAACACAGAGTTGATGACAATGTAGAAGTACAGTAATCACTCCTGTTTTGTTTCTTACAGTACAAGCAAGCAAGTTGAGGAACACTGCATTTGATGTTTTACAGTACTGTCTTTTCTTTTCTGTTTCATAGCTAATTATTTTTTGCTTTGATTCAAATAAACCTGTTGTGATTGTACTGTAGTGTTTTGCATCAATATATTACAAACTTTGTTCAATGATGCCACTGTGTCTGTAGTATTCTCTCTACTACTGCAGTACTTTTACAGAGATGTATCTACTGTACATGTAGTACCATAATGAAACCTGTATCACCTATTTTGTTCTACAATATTTAATGATTGTACGAACAATGACACAGTGAAACTATCGGTTGCTTGTGTGTGGGTGATCTATAGTTATGTTTCAATGGTATTTCACAGTAAATTTGTTTTTTGAACCAATGATTGTGCAAGTGCAAGATTTCTTTAAAGATGTGAATGCACAATGCAATGTTTTGAACATTAGACAGCCTGTGTTACAAGTGAACCATTTTGAGTTTTGTGTCTAGAGTTTTGAAAAATGACATCAAGGTTCTGAAAATAGTAGCAAAGTGATTGTAAAAAACTGTAAAGAAATTGCTTTTAATGGACTTCAACAAACGGCTGGTAGAGAATACACAACATTCCTCCCGGGTTAGTAACATCACCAACCCTAGAATTTACATAAACTCCGCCCCTGTGAACACGATTTATAGATTATCAAGACAGAATATGCTAATCAATGACTAGAAGATAACTACACATAAGCTTCATAAAATCATCAACTAACCATTCAGAAATATCCTGTTGCTTCTACATGTTGTCACTTCTTCTTGAGTCTCTCCATCATTGTCTGACTTGGTTTGAACATAAAAGGCTAAAAGGTTTTGAAATTTTCAGTGCATGTGTGTGTAAGGTAAAAGAACACAAGCTGTTGTAGCTCCGCCCCCTGTGCTGGGAGCAGCAGCTCATTTGCATTTAAAGGGACACACACAAAAACTGTGCGTTTTTGCTCACCCTCAAAAAGTGGCAATTTTAACATGCTGTATAAAAATATCTTTGGGGTATTTTGAGCTAAAACTTCACACACACACTCTGGGGACATCAGAGATTTATTTTACATCTTGTGAAAAGGGCATTATACCAGCATTAAATCATTGCTTTGAGAGTCCGAATCTGTGTGTCAAGTCAAGTCAAGTCAAGTATATTTGTATAGCGCTTTTCACAATACAGATTGTATCAAAGCAGCTTCACAGTATTAAATTAAAATAAAATAATACAACAATGTTTGTTTCTAGAGGAATTTATTGATTGATAAAATAAAATTAAATATCCCCAAAATATCCCCAACTGAGCAAGCCAAAGGCAACAGTGGCAAGGAACCGAAAAAACTCCATCAAGTGACCTAATGGAGAAAAAAAAACCTTGGGAGAACCCAGGCTCAGTCGGGGGCCAGTTCTCCTCTGGCATTTATGAATTAGAGGCCGGATTGTAGTTTGAACTGTAAGATTAAAAATATTATATGAATGCCTGGCCGAAAAGATGCGTCTTTAATCTAGTTTTAAACTGGGAGAGCGAGTACGAGCAACGAACAGTATCAGGAAGGCTATTCCAGAGTTTCGGAGCCAAATGTGAAAATGCTCTCCCTCCTTTGGTTGATCTGGATATCCTAGGTATGACCAAAAGCCTCGAATTTATTGATCTTAAAGAGCGCGATGGATTATAGGGCGATAGAAGATCCGTTAAATAGACTGGAGCTAAGCCGTTTAGGGCTTTATAAGTCAGTAGCAATACCTTGTAAATAATACGGAACTTTATAGGTAACCAATGCAGTGATGATAAAATCGGTGTTATATGATCATATTTTCTTGATCTAGTAAGAACTCTAGCGGCTGCATTTTGGACTAACTGTAGCTTGTTTATTGAGGATGCAGGACAACCGGCTAATAAAGCATTACAGTAATCTAGTCTCGAGGTCATGAATACATGAACTAACTTTTCTGCATCAGAAACTGATAGCATATTACGTAGCTTAGCAATGTTTCTAAGGTGGAAAAAGGCTGTTTTTGTAACATATGAAATATGATTTTCAAAAGACAGGTTACAATCGAGTATAACACCCAGGTCTTTTACTGTAGAGGATAAAGTAACAGGACATCCTACGATGTTAAAGTTGTATTGTAAGAGGTTTTGTGGGCGTTTTTTTGAACCGATAAGTATTACCTCTGTCTTGTCAGGATTTAATAAAAGAAAATTACGCGTCATTCAATCTTTTATATCTTTAACACACTCTGTCAATTTGGATAATTTAGCGTTTTCATCTGGCCGTCATGAAATATATATTTGAGTGTCATCAGCATAACAATGGAAACTAATTCCATGTTTCCTTATAATATTTCCAAGTGGCATCATTTATATTGAGAATAATAGAGGGCCTAACACAGATCCCTGCGGCACTCCATAGTTTACTGAAGTTATGATCGATTTTTCTCCATTCAAATAGACAAAATGGTAGCGGTCAGATAAGTATGATCTAAACCAGCTTAATGCTTGTCCTTGAATACCAGTATAATTTTGTAGTTGATGTAAGAGTATTGTGTGATCTATAGTATCGAACGCAGCACTAAGATCAAGTAAAACTTGTATTGAGATACAGCCTTGGTCAGAAGCTAAAAGTAAATCATTTGTGATTTTAACGAGCGCAGTTTCAGTGCTATGATGCGGCCTGAATCCTGACTGAAACTTTTCATAGATATCATTTTCTTGCAAGAAAGAGCCCAGCTGAGCGGAAAATACTTTTTCTAGTATTTTAGACATAAATGGAAGATTTGAAATAGGTCTATAATTTGCTAGATTATTATGATCTAATTGTGGTTTCTTAATGAGAGGTTTTATAACCGCCAGTTTAAATGTTCTTGGAACATGACCTAAAGATAAAGATGAGTTAATAATATTGAGGAGAGGCTCTTCCACTACAGGTAAC
Organism: Vimba vimba; assembly: GCA_022828995.1. Classification (NCBI taxonomy): domain Eukaryota; kingdom Metazoa; phylum Chordata; class Actinopteri; order Cypriniformes; family Leuciscidae; genus Vimba; species Vimba vimba. Next base: position 28,337,537 of record CM040838.1, read on the forward strand.
ACTTCTTTCAGTAGTTTAGTTGGTATAGGATCTAATAAACATGTTGTTGTTTTAGATGAAGTGATAAGTTTATTTCGCCTTCCCGTGGGCTCACCACCTGCAGGAGGGACCGTAAGGGGCCGGTGTGGAGAGGATCGGGCGGCAGTCGAAGGCAGGGACCTCGACAACCTGATCCCTGGACACGGAAGCTAGCTCTAGGGACGTGGAACGTCACCTCGCTGGCGGGGAAGGAGCCTGAGATTGTGCGTGAGGTTGAGAGGTTCCGACTAGAGATAGTTGGGATCACCTCTATGCACGGCTTGGGCTCTGGAACCACACTCCTCGAGAGAGGATGGACTCTTCACTACTCTGGAGTTGCCCATGGTGAGAGGCGGCGGGCTGGTGTGGGTTTGCTTATAGCCCCCCAGCTCAGCCGCCATGTGTTGGAGTTCACCCCGGTGAACGAGAGGGTCGTTTCCCTGCGCCTACGGGTCGGGGATAGGTCTCTCACTGTCGTGTGTGCCTACGGGCCAAACGGCAGTGCAGAGTACCCGGCCTTCTTGGGGTCTCTGGAAGGGGTGCTGGAAAGTGCTCCAACTGGGGACTCCGTCGTTCTACTGGGGGACTTCAATGCCCACGTGGGCAACGACAGTGACACCTGGAGGGGCGTGATTGGGAGGAACGGCCCCCCTGATCTGAACCCGAGTGGTGTTCAGTTATTGGACTTCTGTGCTAGTTACAGTCTGTCCATAACGAACACCATGTTCAAGCATAAGGGTGCACATCAGTGCACATGGCACCAGGACACCCTAGGCCGTAGGTCGATGATCGACTTTGTGGTCGTTTCATCTGACCTGCGGCCGTATGTCTTGGACACTCGGGTGAAGAGAGGGGCGGAGCTGTCAACTGATCACCACCTGGTGGTGAGTTGGATCCGATGGCGGGGGAGGAAGCTGGACAGACTCGGCAGACCCAAGCGTACTGTGAGGGTCTGCTGGGAACGTTTGGCTGAGTCTCCTGTCAGAGAGATCTTCAACTCCCACCTCCGGCGGAGCTTCGACCAGATCCCGAGGGAGGCTGGAGATATTGAGTCCGAGTGGACCATGTTCTCCACCTCCATTGTCGAAGCGGCCGCTCGGAGCTGTGGCCGTAAGGTCTCTGGTGCCTGTCGAGGCGGCAATCCCCGAACCCGGTGGTGGACACCGGAAGTAAGGGATGCCGTCAAGCTGAAGAAGGAGTCCTATCGGGCCTGGTTGGCTTGTGGGACTCCTGAGGCAGCTGACGGGTACCGGCAGGCCAAGCGAACTGCAGCCCGGGTGGTTGTGGAGGCAAAAACTCGGGCCTGGGAGGTGAGTGGGAGGCCATGGACAAGGACTATCGGTCGGCCTTCGAAGAGATTCTGGCAAACCGTCCAGCGACTCAGGAGAGGGAAGCAGTGTCCTACCAATGCTGTTTACAGTAGAGGTGGGGAGCTGTTGACCTCAACTGAGGATGTTGTTGGACGGTGGAAGGAATACTTCGAGGATCTCCTCAATCCCACCGTCACGTCTTCCATTGAGGAAGCAGAGGCTGAGGGCTCGGAGGTGGATTCGTCCATCACCCAAGCTGAAGTCACCGAGGTAGTCAAGAAACTCCTCGGTGGCAAGGCACCGGGGGTGGATGAGATCCGCCCTGAGTACCTCAAGTCTCTGGATGTTGTGGGGCTGTCTTGGCTGACACGTCTCTGCAGCATCGCGTGGCGGTCGGGGACAGTGCCTCTGGGATGGCAGACCGGGGTGGTGGTCCCTCTTTTTAAGAAGGGGGACCGGAGGGTGTGTTCCAACTACAGGGGGATCACACTTCTCAGCCTCCCCGGGAAAGTCTATGCCAGGGTACTGGAGAGGAGAATACGGCCGATAGTAGAACCTCGGATTCAGGAGGAACAGTGTGGTTTTCGTCCGGGCCGTGGAACACTGGACCAGCTCTATACCCTCTACAGGGTGCTGGAGGGTTCATGGGAGTTTGCCCAACCAGTCCACATGTGCTTTGTGGATTTGGAGAAGGCATTCGACTGTGTCCCTCGCGGCGCCCTGTGGAGGGTGCTTCGGGAGTATGGGGTCCGGGGTCCTTTGCTAAGGGCTGTCCGGTCCCTGTACGACCGAAGCAGGAGCTTGGTTCGCATTGCCGGCAGTAAGTCAGACTTCTTCCCGGTGCATGTTGGACTCCGGCAGGGCTGCCCTTTGTCGCCGGTTCTGTTCATGATTTTTATGGACAGAATTTCTAGGCGCAGCCAGGGGCCGGAGGGTGTCAGGTTTGGTGACAACACGATTTCATCTCTGCTCTTTGCGGATGATGTTGTCGTGTTGGCCTCATCAAATCAGGACCTTCAGCATGCACTGGGACGGTTTGCAGCCAAGTGTGAAGCGGCTGGGATGAGAATCAGCACCTCCAAATCCGAGGCCATGGTCCTCAGTCGGAAAAGGGTGGCTTGCTCACTTCAGGTTGGTGGAGAGTTCTTGCCTCAAGTGGAGGAGTTTAAGTATCTTGGGGTTTTGTTCACGAGTGAGGGAAGGATGGAACGGGAGATTGACAGACGGATCGGTGCAGCTTCTGCAGTAATGCGGTCGATGTACCGGTCTGTCGTGGTGAAGAAAGAGCTGAGCCGCAAGGCAAAGCTCTCGATTTACCGGTCAATCTACGTTCCTACTCTCACCTATGGTCATGAGCTTTGGGTCATGACCGAAAGGACAAGATCCCGGATACAGGCGGCCGAAATGAGCTTCCTCCGCAGTGTGGCTGGGCGATTCCTTAGAGATAGGGTGAGAAGCTCGGTCACTCGGGAGGAGCTCAGAGTAGAGCCGCTGCTCCTCCACATCGAGAGGGGTCCGCTGAGGTGGCTCGGGCATCTGTTTCGGATGCCTCCTGGACGCCTTCCCGGGAAGGTGTTCCGGGCGCGTCCCACTGGGAGGAGACCCCGGGGAAGACCTAGGTCACGCTGGAGAGACTATGTCTCCCGGCTGGCCTGGGAACGCCTCGGTGTCCCCCCGGAAGAGCTGGAAGAAGTGTCTGGGGAGAGGGAAGTCTGGACATCTCTGCTTAGACTGCTGCCCCCGCGACCCGGCCCCGGATAAGCGGAGGAAGATGGATGGATAAGTTTATTTAACTCTTTTTGTTCTATAGTTGTAAAGCACTGTAATTGTTCTTGCGGGGGGATAATTGAGGCTGAATTATAAGGCGCGATTGAGGATTGAACGTTTACAATTGTGGTTCTGATGTTTTCTATTTTCTCAGTGAAGAAGTTCATGAAATCATTACTACTAAACTGTAACGGGATATTTTGTTCGGGTGACGTCTGTTTATTTGTTAGTCTAGCCACAGTGTTAAATAAAAACCTTGGATTGTTTTGGTTATTTTCTATTAGTTTGCGGAGGTGCTCAGCCCTGGCCGCTTTTAAGGCCTTTTTATAACGTGACATACTGTCTTTCCACGCGATTCTAAAGACCTCTAAACTAGTTTGTTTCCATTTACGCTCTAAATTATGGGTTTCTCTCTTTAGAACATGTGTAGTATTGTTATACCATGGTGCTTTAATTTTCTCTCTGACCTTTTTTAATTTAATGGGTGCAACAACATCCAATGTTCTAGAGAGAATGGTGCTCATAGTGCTAGTTAGTTCTTCTAGTTCATCTGTTTGTTTGGGTTCAGGCAGCAGCTGAGACAGATTAGATAAGCAATTTGAGAAATTATCTATGGTGGATGGAAGGATTGATCTGCCTGGTCGATAACGCGGCGCAGCATGACATATTACAGCAGTACGTAATATGCAAGTTACCAAGTAATGGTCAGTGACATCATCACTTTGTGGAATGATATCTATATCGGTTGGATCGGTTCCATATGATATAATTAAATCGAGTGTATGATTAAGACGATGAGTTGGTCCTATGACGTTTTGCTTGACCCCAAAGGAATTTAATAAATCTATAAACGCAGCCCCTAACGCATCATTTGGATTATCTACGTCAGGGATGGGCAACTTCGGTCCTGGAGGGCCACTGTCCTACAGAGTTTAGCTCCAACCCTGAAAAAATCACCTGCCTGTAATTTTCTAGTAATCCTGAGGACCTTGATTAGCTTGTTCAGGTGTGTTTGATTAGGGTTGAAGCTAAACTCTGTAGGACAGTGGCCCTCCAGGACCGAAGTTGCCCATCCCTGATCTACGTGTATGTTAAAATCTCCAACAATTAATGCTTTATCGACATTGACCAATAGATCTGAGAGAAACTCTTTTAGGAAATCAGCGTAAGGCCCAGGCGGTCTATATACGGTAGCCAAGGCTAGAGATAATATGGATTTTTTTCTAACATCTAAGAGCGTAACATTTAGTACAAATACTTCAAACGAAATAAACTTAAAACTCGTTTTCTGAGTAACATTGAGAATATCTCTATAGATTGTTGCAACACCGCCGCCACGACCAATCAGACGGGGCTCATGCTTATAGGAGTATCCTGATGGTGTTGTAGTTTTGATTTCTGTTTTCAGTGTTTCTGTTATCGTTTTCCCCTGTCTTCTGTTGATTTTGGTTTAGTCCTGTTTTTTCCCTGGTCTGTTTAATTAGTTCATCTGTGTCAGCTGTGTCTTGTTAATGATCTTGTTAGTTCCTGTGTATTTAAGTTCCTGTCTGCATTCAATTTATTGTCCGGTATTGTCTGTTGTAACCTGGTGTGTGTACCCTCTTCCTCTGGAATTAAACGCTACTTATTTGTATCTTTGTCTTCGTGAGCTCCTTTTGAATCCGCCTTACGCAGCGCGTTACAGAATACCGGACCACAAAATTAATATGGAGGACTACCTTTTCCAGAATGGTCGTTCGTTGGAGGAGTATGTAGAGATTTACCTGGGACTCTATCATGAGACGAGCTGGAGCGAAGAAACGCTCAAACATTACTTCTGGAGTGGATTGGATGACATCCTCAGCGCGATGATGCTGTTAGGTGAGGATCACCTTTCTTTCGTTGAGTTCCTTGACCATGCTTTGTGGGTGTGCGGATCCTCCCTCACTGTGGGAGTCGTTGAGAACGATGAAAACGTAATCTCCGACAACTCAGGAATGTCAGCCAACTCAGTTCATCACGCCAGTCCAGCCGAGCCTGCACTTCATGCCAGTCCAGCCGAGCCTGCACTTCACGCTGGTCCAGTCGAGCCTGCACTTCACGCCGGTCCAGCCAAGCCCGCACTTCACGCCAGTCCAGCTGAGCCCGCACTTCACTTCAGAGCTGCCGAGACCAAAGCAGTATGCGCCGTGCCCGCCGTCGAGCTAGAGACTGAGAAAATCACGCCTGCAGAGAGGTTCTTCTCGCTGGTTCCGCCTGGCTTGGATCTCCCTTCTCCACTGCTTCCGTCCAGCACGGAGCCTTCTCCACCGCTGGTTCCATCCAGCACAGAGCCTTCTTCACCGCTGGTTCCATCCAGCACAGAGCCTTCTTCACCGCTGGTCCCGTCCAGCACAGAGCCTTCTTCACCGCTGGTCCCGTCCAGCACAGAGCCTTCTTCCCCGCTGGTTCCGCCCAGCTCAGAGCCCTCTTCGCCGCTGGTTCCGCCCAGCTCAGAGCCCTCTTCGCCGCTGGTTCCGCCCAGCTCAGAGCCCTCTTCGCCGCTGGTTCCGCCCAGCTCAGAGCCCTCTTCGCCGCTGGTTCCGCCCAGCTCAGAGCCCTCTTCGCCGCTGGTTCCGCCCAGCTCAGAGCCCTCTTCGCCGCTGGTTCCGCCCAGCTCAGAGCCCTCTTCACCGCTGGTTCCGTCCAGCCCAGAGCCCTCATCGCTGGATCTGCCCAGCACCAAGCCCTCATCGCTGGATCTGCCCAGCACCAAGCCCTCATCGCTGGATCTGCCCAGCACCGAGCCCTCATCGCTGGATCTGCCCAGCACCGAGCCCTCATCGCTGGATCTGCCCAGCACCGAGCCCTCATCGCTGGTTCTGCCCAGCACCGAGCCCTCATCGCTGGATCTGCCCAGCACCGAGCCATCTCTGAGACCTGGGACTTTCCCCAAGTATTTTTTGAGGGGGGGCTACAGGCCTCCGTCCTGGTCACTTGAGGGGCCACGGCCACCCGAAGGGTCTTCACCGCCGCGGCCACCTGAAGGGTCTTCACCGCCATGGCCACCTGAAGGGTCTTCTCCGCCATGGCCACCTGAAGGGTCTTCTCCGCCGTGGCCACCTGAGGGGTCTTCTCCGCCGTGGCCACCTGAGGGGGCTTCTCCGCCGTGGCCACCTGAGGGGTCTTCTCCGCCGTGGCCACCTGAGGGGTCTTCTCCGCCGTGGCCGCCCGAAGGGTCCGCACCGCCGTGGCCGCCCGAAGGGTCCGCACCGCCATGGCCGCCCGAGGGGTCCGCACCGCCATGGTCGCCCGAGGGGTCGTCTCCGCCGTGGCCGCACCCACAGTCTGCTCCGCCGTGGCCACACCCACAGCCTGCTCCGCCCTGGAGGCTTCCTGCCTTGTCTCCCCCGTCAGCCTCCAGGGCGCCCACCCTCCCACCCCTTTCGTCTTTCTACGGCGCGAGGACGCGCCTACCGGGAGGGGGGAGTAATGTTGTAGTTTTGATTTCTGTTTTCAGTGTTTCTGTTATCGTTTTCCCCTGTCTTCTGTTGATTTTGGTTTAGTCCTGTTTTTTCCCTGGTCTGTTTAATTAGTTAATCTGTGTCAGCTGTGTCTTGTTAATGATCTTGTTAGTTCCTGTGTATTTAAGTTCCTGTCTGCATTCAGTTTATTGTCCGGTATTGTCTGTTGTAACCTGGTGTGTGTACCCTCTTCCTCTGGAATTAAACGCTACTTATTTGTATCTTTGTCTTCGTGAGCTCCTTTTGAATCCGCCTTACGCAGCGCGTTACAATGGAGTAGACTTATTTAGACCGAAATAATCATTTGGTTTAAGCCAGGTTTCAGTAAGGCAAAGTACATCGAAGCTATTATCTGTGACTATTTCATTTACAATAACTGCCTTAGGTGTGAGTGATCTAATGTTTAGAAGACCTAGCTTTAAAAATTGTTTTTGTTTACTAATAGCAACATTTTCTGTTTTAATAACAATTAGATTTTTCCTAGATCCTGCAGTAGAATTATTATTTGATCTCACTAAACGAGGAATAGACACAGTTTCTATGCAATGTTCTACACTAGTATTTATATCATTTAAATTGGTGCAGCAGAGACTATGATTTGGACTTTTGGTTACTAGTCATCTAACGGTATTTAACATTTTGGAGATGTTATCCGACAGAAGATCCACTCCGAATCTGCTTGGTTGTAAGCCATCGGCACGGAAAAGCCTAGGACGCTCCCAAAACAGATTCCAATTATTTACAAATAGCAGTTTCTGCTCATTGCACCATGACATTGACCGTTCATTTAGCGCGAATAGTCTACTAAACTTTTCATGTCTTAGTCGGTACGTGGGAAGCGGTCCTAACACAATAATCGTTGTTTCGGGCGATGTGCTGCGTACCGTATCGATCAGATTCCTGAAGTCTTTCTTCAGAACCTCCGTCTGGCGCAGCCTGATGTCGTTCACTCCCGCGTGCAGGACCACAGTTCCGACGCGCTCGTTCAGAATCTTGGGAACGCGAGCAGCGATTTCATAAACACGAGCATCAGGAAAGCAGTGACTGTGCACCTTACTTTTACCTAACGTAGCGTGTACGTGCCGAACGATGGAATCGCCGATGATCACAGCATCGCGTTCGGTTTCGCGAAGAGGGGAGAAGCGGTTTTGTGTGGATAACTCGAAAACCAGGAGGGTCGGAGAGAGTCTTGGTCTAGACCTGACTCGCGTCTTCCGCTGCGGAACCATCCAGGCTTCGTGGTGGCGTGTTGGAGCCGGAGTGAACGAGACCATGGCTGATCGCGACCTCAGCATTCGGGACCGATGCTGAGTAACGCACGGAGTAGACGAGGTCGGAGTCAGCGGGTTAGTAACGTTAATCTCTGATTTGTGTGCATCGGCGCGTGATGTTTCAAGAGCTAACCGCCGGTCTATCAGCTCGGCTTGTCTTACTAAAAGGTTGTGGATCTGTTTCTCAACAGCTTCCAGCTCAGACTGCAATGCGTGCAGCTCAAATGTGTCCTCACCTGCACCAAAAGGTAGAGATATATTCGCCATGTTTGTTTGTAAGTGAGTGTGGAGAAGACGCGTTCAGCCGTGATCCACGGACGTAACCTATAAGAGTATACAGCGTTGGATCACTAACACGCATGTGTCATGCGTGTGTGAACTTTTTGGCCAAAGATTTGGAAAATAGAAAAAGCCACCGCTCATCCGTCAATAAAGTCTTGTAGTGAGGTGCTGCTAAACTAAATCATCATGGAAAATTGTAAAAATACAGCAGCCGCACACTCAAACACTGTGCAAGATCAATTTATTAGCAAGCTTTCGGTCTTGCGACCTTCTTCAGGCATACAAACAAAGTGAATGTGGCCATACAAAAGGGCTCTTGCCAATCACCTCTCCTGATTGCATAATACCAGACACCTGTGTTAACATGGCTAAGGCTACAGGGATAGGGAACATGGGAAATGTAGTTCAACATAGCCTATATCAAGTATAGCCTTAGGCACAGGGTCTACTGAAAACAAAAAACAAAAAACATAAAAAACAAAAAACATAAATTACATCAAAACTTGAAGTTTTGATGTAATTTATGTTTTTTGTTTTCAGTAGACCCTGTGCCTAAGGCTATAATTGATATAGGCTATGTTGAACTACATTTCCCATGTTCCCTATCCCTGTAGCCGAAAACGGAAACGGTGTTGTGTAAACGGCCCCTAAGTTAATAACTAATGATTTTGGATTTTTGTAACATGATTTTTACAAATGAAATGGATAAATTAAAAACGTACAATGATTTTCTTCTAGTGCAGCCAAAACAATCTTTGTTGCATTAATTTCCTATTATCACTGTAAAGCTACTTTGCAACAATCTGTATTGTAAAAAGCGCTGTATAAATGAAGGTGACTTGACTTGACTTTTTATCTGGAGGTTTAGGTTTCATGAAGGGGTGATCGGGGTCGTTTTTGTAGTTGGTTCTCCATGATCAAAATGTAACCATGAGGAAATCTAATCAATGCTACTATTAGCGGAAACTAAGCTGTTTCCACTTCAGGCAGAAAGCTCAGTAGTCTTGAGCAAAGTCTCTGACTCTCTGTTCTGGCTGCTGTACTAATGTTCTCGATCATGATAAAGATGCTCATTTGCTCCAGCTCCTCTCCACGGGTTTCATTTGCTCTCGAGTGAGAGAAATCCTGGGCCAAGGGGTCATGAAGAGAGAGAAATCACAGACACTCTGACTTAAAATTCCTACATGAGTAAAAGAAAGATTTACACTAAAATGAGTCGCATGTGTAGCAGATAACGAACAGAGAATTGAGCCAAAAAGACAATGCACAAGCTTAAAAACATACACACATTTACTTTTTAAATTAGTTTTTTTATACAGTGAGGAAAATAAGTATTTGAACACCCTGCTATTTTGCAAGTTGTCCCACTTAGAAATCATGGAGGGGTCTGAAATTGTCATCATAGGTGCATGTCCACTGTGAGAGACATAATCTAAAAAAAAGAATCCAGAAATCACAATGTATGATTTTTTAACTATTTATTTGTATGATACAGCTGCAAATAAGTATTTGAACACCTGAGAAAATCAATGTTAATATTTGGTACAGTAGCCTTTGTTTACAATTACAGAGGTCAAACGTTTCCTGTAGTTTTTCACCAGGTTTGCACACACTGCAGGAGGGATTTTGGCCCACTCCTCCACACAGATCTTCTCTAGATCAGTCAGGTTTCTGGGCTGTCGCTGAGAAACACAGAGTTTGAGCTCCCTCCAAAGATTCTCTATTGTGTTTAGGTCTGGAGACTGGCTAGGCCACACCAGAACCTTGATATGCTTCTTACAGAGCCACTCCTTGGTTATCCTGGCTGTGTGCTTCGGGTCATTGTCATGTTGGAAGACCCAGCCTCGACCCATCTTCAGTGCTCTAACTGAGGGAAGGAGGTTGTTCCCCAAAATCTCATAATACATGGCCCCGGTCATCCTCTCCTTAATACAGTGCAGTCGCCCTGTCCCATGTGCAGAAAAACACCCCCAAAGCATGATGCTACCACCCCCATGCTTCACAGTAGGGATGTTGTTCTTGGGATGGTACTCATCATTCTTCTTCCTCCAAACACATTTAGTGGAATTATGACCAAAAAGTTCTATTTTGGTCTCATCTGACCACATGACTTTCTCCCATGACTCCCCTGGATCATCCAAATGGTCATTGGCAAACTTAAGACGGGCCTTGACATGTGCTGGTTTAAGCAGGGGAACCTTCCGTGCCATGCATGATTTCAAACCATGACGTCTTAGTGTATTACCAACAGTAACCTTGGAAACGGTGGTCCCAGCTCTTTTCAGGTCATTGACCAGCTCCTCCCGTGTAGTTCTGGGCTGATTTCTCACCTTTCTTAGGATCATTGAGACCCCACGAGGTGAGATCTTGCATGGAGCCCCAGTCCGAGGGAGATTGACAGTCATGTTTAGCTTCTTCTGCTTTCTAATGATTGCTTCAACAGTGGACCTTTTTTCACCAAGCTGCTTGGCAATTTCCCCGTAGCCCTTTCCAGCCTTGTGGAGGTGTACAATTTTGTCTCTAGTGTCTTTGGACAGCTCTTTGGTCTTGGCCATGTTATTAGTTGGATTCTTACTGATTGTATGGGGTGGACAGGTGTCTTTATGCAGCTAACGACCTCAAACAGGTGCATCTAATTTAGGATAATAAATGGAGTGGAGGTGGACATTTTAAAGGCAGACTAACAGGTCTTTGAGGGTCAGAATTCTAGCTGATAGACAGGTGTTCAAATACTTATTTGCAGCTGTATCAAACAAATAAATAGTTAAAAAATCATATATTGTGATTTCTGGATTTTTTTTTTTTTAGATTATGTCTCTCACAGTGGACATGCACCTACGATGACAATTTCAGACCCCTCCATGATTTCCAAGTGGGAGAACTTGCAAAATAGCAGGGTGTTCAAATACTTATTTTCCTCACTGTATGTATTACATCAGCATTTTCACAAGTGCTCTCAGACTATTGAATCCTACTGTGTCTGTGTCTGTGTGTGTGTGTGTGTGTGTGTGTGTGTGTGTGTGTGTGTGTGTGTGTGTGTTTGTGTTTGTGTGTGTGTGTGTGTGTGTGTGTGTGTGTGTGTGTGTGTGTGTGTGGCCTGATAAACCCTACATTATGGGGACAAAATGTCCCCACAAGGATGGCAATATCCGAAATCCTTGTTCGTCTGGGAACATTTTTTGGTCCCCATGAGGAAAACGGCTTATAAATCAAAAAAGTGATGTTTTTTTGAAAATGTGAAATTGCAGAAAGTTTTCTGTGATGGTTTAGGGGTAGGGTTAGTGTAAGGGAATAGAATATACAGTTTGTACACTATAAAAATCATTATGTCTATGGAAAGTCCCCATAAAACATGAAAACACTATGTGTGTGTGTGTGTGTGTGTGTGTGTGTGTGTGTGTGTGTGTGTGTGTGTGTGTGTGTGTGTGTGTGTGTGTGTGTGCGTGCATGCATTACAATGCATTACATTGGAGATTCATATAGGACATTTCTAACATGTTTTGAATTATATACCTTAAATTTCTTACTGAACACATTGTCCCCTCTCACACAGTGCTTATGCAATCTTGCATTTAAACTACAAGGAAAATTACCACCATTACTTTAACTGTTTTTGGGCTGTTTTCTTTTTAGGAAAACTTCTTGAGGGTTGAATCAGATGACTCATGGTAATTCACTAAAAACACACAAAAAGTGTTAGGAAGTAAAAAATCTCCATCCATCCATCTTTGGCATCTTTACAAATTTAGTTTGAGGCAAGAATTTACAACAGATTCACTGCAGTGCAAAAATCTAACTTTTTTGTCTTATTAACTGATACACTCTGGCCTTTAACTAAGTAAAGTAGCCATATTACTGACTTAACTACATTATTTAGTAGTGTAACAGTTGCTCAGCTGTTTTTACAGTGTTTCTCAATTGCTTTGGCACATTTTTCGAAACATTCTCTTAACTTTAAGCTCAAATTGTCACAACTTTTTGCTGGAACATCAGAACTCTGTAGCATGTCTGCAAAACGTAGTAACTCTCCTATTTGGGGACCTTAAGCACATTTTCACGCAAATTCATCTAAAAGTGCCAAATTTGGCACAGATGTAGCTCAGGTCATACTGAAATGATTTAGCTAGGGCGCCAGAGCCAGCGACCCTTGGGGCCAAGATGGTGGCCAAATCGGCCGTTGCCCGAAAAGGCTTTTGAACCACATGAGTTACAAATAAAAACTTGATATCTTTTTCAGCTTAATTGATCATGGGAAACACATAGGAATGTTAATATTTATGGCCCGGTGCATTGGACCCCTTATTCCTCCAATTCCAATATGGCTACTGTCCAAAAAAGCAGTTTTGACTGTAGTATGGGGCTTTACACCCCATTGTTCGCGCAAATTCATCTACAAGCACCAAATTTGGCACGGATGCAGGTGACGGTATACTAAAATGATTTAGCTTGGGTGCCCGAGTCAGTGGTCCCTGAGACCAAGATGGCTGCCAAATCCAATATGGCCGCCGCCTGAAAGGGATTTGGCTATAGCTTTTGAGCCAGATGAAATACAAATACAAACTTGATGTCTATTTTACCCTTTTTGACCATGGGAAACCCATATGAATACTTACATTTATGATTGGGTATATCAGGACCCCCCAAATTCCCTAAATTCAATATGGCCGCTGCCCGAAAAGGCTTTTGAACCACATGAGTTACAAATACAAACTTGATATCTTCTTCAGCTTAATTGATCATGGGAAACACATAGGAATGTTAATATTTATGGCCCGGTGCATTGGACCCCTTATTCCTCCAATTCCAATATGGCCACTGTCCAAAAAAGCAGTTTTGACTGTTGTATGGGGCTTTACACCCCATTGTTCGCGCAAATTCATCTACAAGCACCAAATTTGGCACAGATGTAGCTGAAAGCATACTGAAAAGATTTAGCCAGGGTGCCCGAGCCAGTAGTCCCTGAGACCAAAATGGCGGCTAAATCCAATATGGCCGCCGCCTGAAAGGGATTTGGCTATAGCTTTTGAGCCAGATGAAATACAAATACAAACTTGATGTCTATTTTACTCTTTTTGACCATGGGAAACCCATATGAATACTTACATTTATGATTGGGTATATCAGGACCCCCCAAATTCCATAAATTCAATATGGCCGCTGTCCGAAAAAGGGTTTTGGCTACAAATTTTTAACCAAATGCGCTACAAATGAGGATGTGGTGTCTATGTTATGTTTATTGACCACAGGAAGTCTATTGGCATATTTATATTTATGCTTGTGTAAGTCTGGAACCTGTATTCTTTTCAAGACTGTGGTTGAAAATCCTTTTTTTTACCACAACTTTGAAGGTTATTCTCAATGTTGATTCATTTCCTTATAAAAGTCAAATGCTTTCAGTGTACCACAGGTGAATACATTTCAAAGTGTAATCATATAAGAAAGAATAAGGCACAATTATTATTGCAAGACAATATTTATATTATGTCAAATTGTTAAAAGAATACTATAGTGAATTTGTCCAAAATTCTTAAAGGCTTTCTTAGCATAACAAAAAAACAGCAATAACATAAAAAAAAAACATCAGTCAATTATCATGGTCTCTCTCGTGACTTCTCATTCTCATGGTCTCTCTCACATGAATTATCATTATCACTCACGATCACCAGATCACTTATCATCTCCACCATCATTGTTTGTACAAGCACCCTCACATGCACATATAGAAGTGCAATGAACTCCGGCTTTACAGCACTTGTAGTGCCCTCTACATGCCGTAACCTCTAACGTTAGCTTGTTGTGACAGCTTGCTAGCTTGTTGTGAGGGACATAAAGCAGGATATTTTTTCTATTTTGCAATTGTAGTCATATTAAGAACAAAACACTTGTAGTAAAAAGTACACCTGCTTACTTACACGAGGAAGGAAGTTGGTAGGAAAGGAAGTAGTTGGCTAAACACTGTTGTTGGTCATCTTCATCTTTCACCGTTGTTGTCCATCTTTCTCACAAGCATGGAGTAGCACTAAACAGCTGCTCCACCACAGTCCATACAGTCAACTAGTATTCTCAATATTTGCTCTATATTGCCTAAATCTATGCTGGAATTCTGACTCTACCTCATATATGCCTTCCCTACATTCTCAATTAGAAAATTGGTGGGAATATTTGGAAAGTATGAACTATCAGGTAGTTGCTTTCTTGTAAATGCAAATGTGGGGTCTAAACATAGGCAATCACAAATGTAAGCATCCCTGTGTGTTTGTCATGGTAAAAAAATTAAATAGACATTAAGTTTTCATTTGTAGCTTATTTGGTTCAAAAGTTGTAGTCAAAATCCTTTTTCGGACAGTAGCCAGATTGGATTTGGGGACTTTGAGGGTCCACATATACCCAATCATAAATATAAATATTTTTTTGGTGTTTCCCATAGCCAGAAAAGGTGAAATATATATCAACTTTACATTTGTATCTCATCTGGTTCAAAATATGCAGCCAAATCCCTTTTCAGGTGGCAGACATATTGGATTTGGCAGCCATCTTGGTCTCAGGGATCACTGGCTCGGGCACCCTGGCTAAATCATTTCAGTATGCCGTCAGCTGCATCTGTGCCAAATTTGGTGCTTGTAGATAAATTGGCGCAAACAATGGGGTGTAAGGCCCCATACTACAGTCAAAACTGCTTTTTTGGACAGCAGCCATATTGGAATTGGAGGATTAAGGGGTCCAGATATACTGGGTCATAAATATAAACATTCCTATGTGTTTCCCATGATCAATTAAGCTGAAAAAGACATCAAGTTTGTATTTGTAACTCATGTGGTTCAAAAGTTATAGTCGGAACCCTTTTCGGGCAGCAGCCATATTTGATTTGGCCACCATCTTGGCCCCAAGGGTCGCTGGCTCCGGCGCCCTAGTTAAATCATTTCAGTATGACCTGAGCTACATCTGTGCTAAATTTGGCGCTTTTAGATTAATTTGCGCGGAAAAGTACTTAAGGACCCCAACTAGGTGAGTTACTACGTTTTGCAGACATGCCATAGAGTTCTGATGTTCCAGCGAAGAGTTGTGACAATTTGAGCTTAAAGTTTATGTGACCCCTAGGGGCTAACCAACTAAGGCCCCCAACTAACCCAAAACATTTAATTCATGCTTCAAAACCTAGTTATTGTGTCAATAAATTGGCCAATGACACCAAAATAAAAAGTGTTTTTGTCATCGTGTGAGCCACACTGGTCAAAATGTTTTTTTCACCATTGAAATATTTGTTATATATATTTCATGTTTTTCCCCCTAGTTTTTTGTTGACTCTAACTGCTTTCTATACTGCACAATAATCTCAGTTTTGTCTGTGTAAACAGATTCAGAGAACAGGTAAAAAAAAAATTGACTGGGAAAAGTCAACACTGTAGTACACAAAAACAAAATGAACATTTGTATTTATACAGTAGTTATATTTGCAGCAATGTGTTACATGTAAACTGAACATTCTCAGTTGATTGTTCATTTTTACATACTCTATTATGTCTTTCTCTAGCACATACAGTATATCTTCTTAGTTACATTTCTTCCTTTTGCTCTTCCATGACAAGATTTTGTTTACATGTAACACATTTCTAGAAAAAAATTACTGTAAAAATACAAATGTATTTCTACAGTACTGAAGCAGCTGCTGCTGTTCAGAGCTGTGATGTTCCTCCATGTTCAAAAATGGTGGTGATTGTGCTGTCAGCAAACTCCATATATAGTTTCCAAACTTGACTGGTTGGTTGATTGGTAAGCAGGGCCGGCGCGTCCATATAGGCGAACTAGGAGCGGCACTTTTGTAAGGGCGGCAAAATGTGAGCCAACCGGGAATGAACAATTCACAAAATAGGCTATATGATTTGCTGAGCTGCCGCTCCCCCGCCCCGCCCCGCCCCGCCCCCTGCTCTCACGAGTCATGACTGAGTGAGGGGAAGTTCGGATCATTTTACTGACTCTCTTGTTCGATCTCGTTTATAAAAATGAACGAATCTTTATTTGAGTAATTTCGTTAATTTAAGTGGCTTTAAATGTTATACTTTTAACAGCCAAATTCCCCGATCACATCCACCTACGCAATGTTGATCATATTCTGAATTAAGAAATCATTATAATGCAGTCAAAAATAATTTACAGGGAACATAATAATTACTTTACCTTCAGAGTCTTTCGTTCATTTGTCACCTGACATACGCAATGAACATACGTTCATGAATCGAGACTTTTGAAGGAGAAAGCACACCAACAACAGAGGGGTTCGTTGTTAAAATATATTGATCCAGGGAGTATGTGCAAGGATGACACGCCATCAAGTCCACCACAGAACCAAGAGACCGCTAGCACAGCTAACGTTACCGGAATTTCTATTAAAAAAAATGTTGCACACCTGGCATCCGGGATGCCGCATCCCTCTCGAAACCTCATTCGCGCTTGAATATGTTCAACACTATAAAATCTGGTGAAATACAATAGGCCTACTCTTTTTTTTTCTTTTTTTTTACAATCTTATATAGCCTATAGCCATTTTAATAGGATGGACAGTTGAAGGAACCCAACCTAATATATTGCTTCCTCTTGGCCTACTAAAGTGTCCATACAACGGGAGTATTCTCTGGTTAGAGCAGAACAGCGGAGTGTGTGTGGACAGAAGTGCCTGAAGCTTGTGTTTTGGATTAAGCTGCGTTGCTTTGACATTGTGGAAAATAGAATAACAGAAACAAAATCTATTAGCCTTTTTACCCGTTATTATCAGTTTTTCTTTATTTAAATTTTGTTTTTCTTTATTTAAATTTCGTTTTTTCTTTATTTAAATTTCGTTTTTTCTTTATTTAAATTTTGTTTTTCTTTATTTAAATTTCGTTTTTCTTTATTTAAATCTACTGTGTCAGTAATTTTTTAGTCAGACAAATATTAGACTACCTTAAAAGCAGCCTTGTTTAAGTTAACAGACCTGTATGTGTGCGTTTAATAAATAAGCAAATAAGCCCTGTCGCGTGAGGCGCGCCGCTTCCCGCTCGCGCTGTTCTGTTCTAAAAGTTTATAAAACCCTTTATAAAGCCCTGTCGCGTCTCGCGTGTCCATATTGCACCAAATGCGACACACTGCACTCCCTTGTGAAGTCGTTTGGATGAACGGTTCTCGAAATAATCAAAATGCAAACAGACAGACAGACATATAGATATTCCTGCCTTTATTAGAGAGAAGAATATGTTCAGCCCCCTTTCCCGAAGCTTCAAATATTCGATGTTCATTACTACCGAAGCTTCGAAGCTCAAAAAATGGTATTCGGACCAGCCCTAGGGGCGGCACAATTGTTTTTCGCCTAGAGCGGCAGAAGTGCACGCGCCGGCCCTGTTGGTAAGATTGTAATTCGTATTTTATCACAACGGCAGGCCATTCGTCAATTTAGCAAACATTACAAACAATCCATGTCATAAATATTTATGGAATATAACATGTCTGACAGATTTTTTTTATCACTTAATGGATCATTTTGCATGTGGAGGCTCACACAATGAAAAAATGTTTAGAAGTTGTGAAGAGTTTTCAATTTCACTGAGAATCAACTCATCAGTTTTGATCAACAGGCTATGTGTTACATGCTTTTCCCGCCACTCCTTAGTTGCCATGGACACCTTAATCAGTCATGGTCTCATTAGTCATGTCAGCTGTGTCTTGTTTCTTTGATTAGGTCCTTCTGTATTTAAGCCCTGTGTTTTGTCCTGTTCAGCTTGTTGTTGATGTTGGCCTGGTTGTTGCGTGTGTGCGTGCGTGCGGCAGATCGAAACAATGAAACAAATGTGCCATATTGTGTCGAGGCTTTGAAACAATCCGACACCCGTCTCAACGGTGACACCTAGTGGTCACTTGCAGGTGTTGATTTGAAACAACCTTAACAACAAGCCATTAAAAAATTTGTTGTTTTTTTATTATTGTATTTTTCTAATATGTGAAGCTTGTAACCTGTAGGCCCCTCACTGTGCATAATGTTATTTTGGTCATGAAAAATGAATATTAATAAAAGAAATCAAGCCACAATGTCTCACTTTTTTTATAGATTTTTATTAAAAAATATTAATTTCTCTGCTGTGGAAGGACTTAGCCTACTTCTTTTTTTTTTACAGATAATTTATCCTATGGAGCTTAAAATATGACAATATGATTTGAATTTGAATGGTATAAATTTGAATATGACTAAATGATTTGAATTTGAATTTTGTTAATTTGAATATGACAAAATGATTTGAATTTGAATTGTGTAAATTTGAATATGACAAAATTATTTGAATTTGAATTTTGTAAATTTGAATATGACAAAATGATTTGAATTTGAATTGTGTAAATTTGAATTATTTGCAAGTGTAAAAATAGTTCTGAATTAGATTTTTTAAAACAAATATTGAATATTTGAAATTTAACAAATTGAAATGTTTTATGGCTGAATTTTATAGACATGGATTTTCAAACAGCTAGTTTTTTGTTCTGAATTCGTATACTCCAAATATTCAGTTTAAAAAAATACAGATTCAAGTTTTCAAGATGAAGAAATTCGGAACTTCAAATTCAGTTTTCTAAAATTCAAGTTCAAAAATTCAAGTTCAAAAATTCAGGTCTTACAGAAAGTAGGTCACAGGTCATCCACAGGGAAGAGTAAAGGATCTCAGATAAGTCGAACAGAGCATTTTGGCTGCACTGCAGTAGTTTTCTGCCGCAAACGCGGAAGTGGTTCAAGAGAATCCGTGTAGGTCCGTGTACTTTTGCGTCCATTCCTTTTTCCTTTTTTAACTCGTAATTGAAAAACGAAAAACATGCTTTCTTCTTTATTCGTTTTTAGACTGGTGAAAAAATATTCACTTACAAACTTATTTTCCTTAGGCTATATACAATGCTTATATAATTGAAAATCAAATAATTGACATACAACTTTTTTTTTTCCGTTTTACAACAATGCAAAATTTTATTTCTGCATTTTATTTGCTCATTTCATGGTATGGTCGATGTATTGTCCGGAGGGCTCGTCCAACCAGACTTTCTGCGGCTCGAATTCCCTTTGCTGCCAATTAACCGGTCATCAACTTACGAGGTTGGTCCTGCCTGTAGAGTGGTGAAACAAATTAACTGGAACACAATGGCCTGGTTTCACAGACAGGGCTTAGAATAAGCCAAGATTAGGCCTTAGTTCAATTAGGACATGTAAGTAGCTTTTTTAAACGTGCCTTTGAGAAAGAAAGAAAAAAAAAAAAGGTGTACATCTTGAGACAAAATATCTCAAGTCTCTATCTGACTTAATTTAAGATATCTCAGTGCAAGTTTCTTTCAGTTAAAACATGCATTTTAATCTGGGACTATCTTAAGCCTTATCTGTGAAACCGGGGGTATATGGACTACAACAGATAAGCCTAGTTCTCAGCGGAGTTGGTTCAATCAGTGTTTTTAAGCAGAGGCAGATCTTTGAATGCTACCGCATTTAACTGTCATTGTGAACAAAATAATATGCGAGATACCAACGTCTGCGTGCTCTACGGTGTAATCAGATTTGTTTAAATCTGCCACCCAGCAGTGTATGTTGTTTAAGCCATTTTCCGAGTCAAATACACATTAATGATCATTATTCACGTTTAATTTTTATTTTATTTTTCGCGCTAAAAATTAGATTTTTGCAATTTATAAGACTCAAAGCAGAAACATTAAAATGCATACCCATGGCTATCTCATGAGAAAAATATGTCGCAAAAGCACAGCATCAACTGCTGATATACAGTAAGCTATAGGCCTATATAGGCTATTTCTAACTTCTGGATAATGATTTTATGTAATTAATTAATTCAATTCATGAGAGTTGCATTTGGTAGGGACATGTCACACCTGAAAATGACAATGACTACCGTGATGCATACAGCTTTGTCGAGATAACACCACAAGTCACATAGCCTATATTATAGGCCTACTCACAAATTCTTAAACTGTGCCCTCGGTTTAACAAATCGTGGCCACGGATTAATAAACCGTACCCACGAGTTCCTAATCCGCGCTCTCAGATTTGTAAAGCGTGCCTTCCGTTTTTGCAATCTGTACCACAATTTCATAAACCGTGCCCACACTTTCACAATCCGTTCCCACGGGTTTGTAAACTGTACTCAAGATTTGTGGCCCTTCCCCCAGTCTGTGCCGGCTGATTCAACCAGGCCACCTGTTTAGGTGCGGGATGCATATTGCATTGTGTTTAAACTTATTTTTTTTAAATGGATAATTTCGTGAATTTTCTAAAAAACGACATTTACTTGTATCTTTAAAGTCCATTTTTTTGGGAGGAACAAGCTCAGTATGCCTATAATAGAATAAACAAAAAAAGACTTCACATATAAAAAAGAAATATAACACAAACACATTTCCAAAACTGTAAAAGCTTAGGTTATAAACATAAATCATAAATCATTTTATGATAAACATATTACTGTCTTAAGTCAACTCATTTATAGTTATAAACGCAAATAATAATAATTACTATCATTATTATTAGGCTATTACATTTAGGCTACATATTTGAAGACGCTTTTATCCAAAAAAGGAACAAAGCAATTTGTCAAATGTCAGTAGGTTAGACAATAATAATACAGGGCTAAGATTATCACAAATAAACACAAGATTTTGACGCATATCCTTGGGTTTGTGCGGAGTGTGGAGCGCACGGAGGCGCCGGCGCGAACTCTTGCATTTTCCTATCAACAGTGGAAACAACTTAAAATACTCTATCATTTCTGGTCATACAGAAAAGAATAATACATCATTCGCAACTAATTTTATTTATGTGAACTCACAATAACAAGAAAACATTGTGCTTTTGTAAAATAAAAGAAAACAATCAGACGTGCATTCATGATCTCCGTGAACTGGAGCGGGCCTCAAAAATGAACTGAAACAAAAGATAGCCTATACCTATATAAAGCTTGAAATGTCCACTTTTAAACGAACAAATTCGAATAGAAAGCAAATACCGTCTGATTATGTAACTTTACAGCGGAGATGGAGATATATATCAATATCAATATATAGTATATATATATATATATATATATATATATATATATATATATATATATATATGTTTGCAGCTGACACTGATTTAGAAAACACTAGTTTATTAATAAACAATTAAAATGCCTCCTTATTTTTTCAGACACATTTATTATCATTAGCCTAAATCCCCTCTCTGTTCCAGATATGGCTCTCATTCAGCACTGCGGGAAAAATATAATTTCCGGGTTCTAATTTGGCCTTAGATAACCAGTAAAATCGATTTTTTTTATATATATATTAATTTGTGAATATTTTAAATGTTTAATAAAGGGGCAAAAAGTCATAAACAAAAATCCGAAAATACATCAATATTTATATATTTTTGCGCAGCATTTGGTGTGTACAGTTCAAATTGAAATTTTGGTGTTCAACTGCGTTTTAAAAATACAACAACCGGTCATTTTTAGTTTTTCAATTACGGGTTAAAAAAGGAAAAAGGAATGGACGCAAAAGTACACGGACCCGTGTATCTTTCGTTCAGTCGTTTTTTATTTAATATTAAGAGTAGAAAAAATGAGAAAACAGCTTGAGTATTAGATTTCTAATATTCTAATAGTCCGCTGCAGCAGTTGCACAGAGCTTACAAAACTTAACACGTGTATTGCAACTATAGGCTACATTTAATTTTCTCATCAAACAACTAGACTAACGAATGGCTCGGCACAACAGAAGAGCC
Organism: Vimba vimba; assembly: GCA_022828995.1. NCBI lineage: Eukaryota > Metazoa > Chordata > Actinopteri > Cypriniformes > Leuciscidae > Vimba > Vimba vimba. Next base: position 28,359,438 of record CM040838.1, read on the forward strand.
CAGAAAGGGCTTTTTCTCTGTGTAGACCAGCAGTTGGTCTGAATTTGCTATAACCTATAGCCTATTTTCCGGACTGTATAGGCTAAGTCACGTTTTATCATGAAACACGCTGTGATTTATTCCAAAGTGACTCAGGCACATATAATGCATTTAACGTTAAATAATCTAAATATTGACTTTCAAAAGTAGGCGCGCCAAGAAGGCTATTCTCTGTAGTTTAGTTCATTTTTGGTGTGCGCCAGAAGATCAAGAGACCGAGACGCGCTAAAGCAGCGCATCATGTTGTTTTATTTATTTTCCAATGCCATTATATTTTGTAGTCATTTTGAATGTACACAGATAAAAATATACATTTTACTGTTTCGAATGATGTCATATTATCTGTATGACTATAAATAACAGAGTATTAAGTTATTTCCCAGCAGTGGAACAAATCCAAGAGATGGCGCTCGCGCATCGCGCTCTCACACAACATAGTATCAGTTCTGGCGTTACTTCATATCGCAGACTGCTCATTATCAAAATGAAACACAGTCAACCAAACATATGAAAAGTTATTCTGCCTAATTTAATTGGTCTGTTGTACAATATAAAGGGCAAGCTGTGCCGCACACAGTCCTCCAAACATTTCCCTTGCTGTGAAGACGCTGATTTAGCCTATACGTGTATTTTGGGACTCGACTTTTTTTTCTAATTTTTTCTACTCTTAATATTAATTAAAAAAAACGACTGAACGAAAGATACACAGATTCTCTTGAACCACCACCGCGTTTGCGGCAGAAAACTACTGCAGTGCAGCCAAAATGCTCTGTTCGACTTATCTGAGATCCTTTACTCTTCCCTGTGGATGACCTGTGACCTACTTTCTGTAAGACCTGAATTTTTGAACCTGAATTTTAGAAAACTGAATTTGAAGTTCCGAATTTCTTCATCTTGAAAACTTGAATCTGTATTTTTTTAAACTGAATATTTGCAGTATACGAATTCAGAACAAAAAACTAGCTGTTTGAAAATCCATGTCTATAAAATTCAGCCATAAAAACATTTCAATTTGTTAAATTTCAAATGTTCAATATTTGATTTAAAAAAAAAATCTAATTCAGAACTTTTTTTAGACTTGCAAATAATTCAAATTTACACAATTCAAATTCAAATCATTTAGTCATATTCAAATTTACAAAATTCAAATCATTTTGTCATATTCAAATTTATACAATTCAAATTCAAGTCATTTTGTCATATTCAAATTTATACCATTCAAATTCAAATCATATTGTCATATTTTAAGCTCCATATTATTCAACCTTTGACAAACTCCTCTCACAAAAACCCACGAGGTCAAGATGTGTTGACTTCACTTTTATACAGATGTGGGATTGTGTGGTCTGTTCCCGACCCTGTCAATCAAACGCTGATTCGGCGGACCTGTCGAAACACTTGTGAAACACTCCGAAGCTTCATTTAGCCGTAGTCACGTGACATGGGTGTTTTGAATCACGCTTCGGAAAAGTGTTTAGAAACATCTGCGCTTCGGGATCTCGAAAAGCTTCAGAACGTCAGTTTCGCGTCAGCCACCCCTAGCGTATGTGTGTGTGTGTGTGTGTGTGTGCATGTGCGTAGAGAATGTCTAATAAGGGGAGAAGTTTTAATCTCAGTAAACTTCCGGCTTCTGAACTGGTTGCAGTTCCACTCTGGCTCCACATGAGGGCGCTCACAGGGCGAGTGCAGAATGAATGGAGGTCTATGGCGCTATACCCCTCAAAATCCACTTTTCTCAGGATATCATTTTTTGTCTAGTAATTTGAATGTTGTATTCGAAAGGAGATGCAAAGAAATTACACATTGCTGGGTGTTAGATTTTTTAGAGTCACTTATTTGCTTTAAAAAGTCTTTTAAAATGTCAATGACGTCATACACATCGTATGACCAGAGATACTGCTTTACGGCAATCCTTCAGTCACTTTGGTGCTTTCGCGCTCTGCACTTTCTTTTCTCTTGAGGCATCGACAACACAGCTGACACAGGCAAACACACAACACAGCTGACACAGGCAAACACACGTGCTAGAAGAGTTTTGTTTTGTTGTTTTAAAAGACCATGCCGAAAATACACATACACACACACACACACACACACACACACACACACAATGCCATCAAGCGGTATCTCTGGTCGTAATCAGTCCTTCACTGACCAATCAGCGTTCATTAGCAGAATGCTAGCGTATTATGGGCAACAACAACTCAACCTGTAAGAAATCGAAAGGACATAAGTTCGTTCATTCAACTTTCGACCTATAACCCATGTTGAACTTGCAAAACCTACAATCAAATCTGAGATTTCTCAACGACAATCGGGTGAAAGAGACAAATTTAGCCGTCTAGCTCCATAGACTCCCATTCATTCTGCACTCATGGGCGATCACCCCCAGTGGAGCTCTGGTGGAACTACAACCAAAATTGGGTACAATAGAACTTAATAGGGAGAGGCCAGGCTCTCCGTAGACGGGCTCTGATGTGCGTGTCTTTACCTTGAGTATTTCTGTAAGTTTGAGTTTATGATTAATAAAGACTGCTGCATATAGATCGTTTCCTCGTTGCTGCAACCAGACACTTAACACTATGTGCATTTAGTCATTGTGCAAATTGTCGATAATTGTACTTACTCGTTTGCACACAAGTGCCAAAGCACATGCAATTTGCTTAAATCAACAAGAAATTTAAATCTGATATGAACAAGAAATTAATTAAGAGATCTAAACGGGTTTTGAGAAGAAAAAAAAAACTCATTTAAGAATTGAGAAAAACGGTAAAACTTCTCCAGTAAAGGCTGATTTTTTTTCAAAGGATTTGTGTTGAAATGTGTTTTTAAGGTGCTGCAGGGTAATCACTTTGTTTTATAATAGTATTGATATGTATAATAATATTGTTGAATTATACTGATGTACATTAAGCAGAGAAAAATCATGGAGCTTGTCATACCACTTACATGGCAAACATAATTTTGAGAATGTACCGTAAAGACGTGTATATATACAATACCATATGACTTTAATAGAATTTGGACATAGAGAATTTGGATTTTACATTCAACTAAACAACTCATCAAAAAGCACACACTGTACAGTATATCAGCATGAAATAAGTTCAGTAGCTCAACATTTAAAAACAACTTAATATACATGTATAGTTACACAAGGTTCATAATTACAGCCGTTGTCCATTAAATGCCTTTGTCTAAGGCAGCAAGTGGCATTCAGCCAACTAGAACTGATGACAGAGCAGGAAGGTTAAAGTCTAAGATGATGAATAAAAGTCTTTTTAGTCAGATTGACATTGGCTTCCCACTGTCTGACTCACTGCACACACTGATGACTGATCTCTGTGAAACCCCGTTGTGAGAGTTTACTCCTGGGCCAAGGCTTTATGCTTATTCAGACGATGACTCGCATAAAGAGATCGCACACACGAGACGATCGTGTGCATCTCACTGCGTGCTTTCTCCAGGTGCCTTCCCAGAGTAAAAGCTGAAACTCCTAGGGCTGTGAAACGCAGGATGAATCAGTGTTGATGGGTGGGATAGCGTGAGGATGCAGGAACTGCCTGGGTGTTTAGTGTTTACATGAACTGCACCTGTGGGTCTGAACCATAGACTGTAAAAAAATATGGGCATAGTGTCTGAGACATCACCCGTCGGTTTCTGAAGAGCATTTTTGAATTGGGCGTAGCCGGCCGTCGCCATCTTGGTAGCGCGTCACTCCCGGATAACCAAAAATGGGCAAAGAGGCGGATTAGCTGAGGTGACGTGACGCTAACAGACAGCAGACAAACAGCTCAATCCACCTGTCACTCAAGTGGCCACGCCCTTAATTATGCAGAACTTTAAGACTTAATATAATTTAAACGGATGAGTTATAAAAAAAAAATCAACCCCTCACAGTCGTCATTAAAGGCAACATTATATATATATAGACCAGAACCACTTTTTGCACCAGGCTGTAAAAAAAAAAATTCTGCTGTAAAGTTGGGCATTTTAACATGGGGGTCTATGGGATTGACTCTCTTTCGCAGCCTGTCTCTAGTGGCCAGTCGATGAACTGCAGTTTAGGTCACTTCTGTGTTGGTTTCAAGAGAGAGACAGGAAGGTTTCCGCTTGGCATGAAAACAATAATGAAGATTGCCTGTGTATATTTGAGAAACTGTTTTGCTATTGTTTCTCCAGGAACCTGGGGGCCTTAGTTGTTATCTAGTGCCGAATGCAAGGGGCCCGATGGCTCCAGTGGTCAGCACACACTGTGCACGAGGGGCCTGCGATCCGCAGTCATCAGATTGCACTTTATGCACTAAAGGCCCGCCTTCCACACTAGCCCATCTGACCTGGTTCATAATATACACCTGGAAGTACAGACAGAATGCAGTAATTACAATTTGTTTCATCTATCGGGAAAATAATTCAATAATCCCAACATAATGTAAAACAACACTTGTGTTGTGTTTGTGTGTTTGCATGTTTGCAACTCATTCTCAGTCCCAAGGCATCCAATACTACAGCTTGTCCAAGACATACAGGAGCCAAAAGCGTCTATTTTGCATCTGTTTACTGACACAGCCAACAGCTCATTGCTGTAATGCTGTAATCTTTCAATGTACTCCCACAGTGATGAAAAAAATTATATTTTTTAATGATCACAAAGCTAGATAATTTTGCTTGCTAAAATTTGTCCACAAATGTGTTCTTTATTTCCATCGTAAGATGTATTATCTACTGATTGTGCATTTAATTCTAAACATTTAGTCAGTTGTTCCTGTATCTGAAAAAGTTTTTGTTATAGACATTTTGAGCATCTAACCTCATATCTACCCTAAACCTAACCACTTTTCCATAATATAAAACATAAAAATGACAAACATTTGTGCATTTGGCTTTTATCCAGAGTGATTTTTACTGCATTCAGTGTATGCATTCCATCAGTTCTCACTTTCCTTGGGAATCAAACTCATGACCTATAGCCCATGTGATCTTTGCCACTGCCGGAACTGAGCCATATGTGCCATAGTTGGCCCAGATGAGGCCCTGATATGCATGCTATTGACAGTTATTCCATGCGGTATGTGGGCCACAACTGGGCCAGATGTCATTTGAAACTTAAAAAACAAAAGGCATTTGACATCAAGGCTGTGGTAGCGTTTCTTCAGGCAGCAGTTTTTGAATGTGTGCGCTCAGATAGGGGTCATGATCAAATCTGGGTATGTTCCTCGTGCAGAGCAACTGTTTTGCCTTGGAAGACTTGGAATACTGGCAATTTTCTGAATAAATTATTGTTAATCTGAATTTTTATCTGACTGTTACATCAACATACTATGGAAACACAGAATAAAAAAGAAAAAAGGTAATTGACTTTTTATCAGAATCGCATGATATAAAGTCGCAATTGCGAGTTATAAAGTCAGAATTTTGAGAAATAAACTCACAATTCTAAGGAAAAAAGTCAGTCTTTTTTTCCTTAGAATTGGACTTTATAACTCACAATTCTGAGAAAAGATGACACAATTCTGTCACAATTCTGAGAAAAGATATAAACTCGCAATTGTGTGTTATAAAGTCATAATTGCGAGATATAAATTCCCAAATGAGAGAAAAAAATGTCAGAATTGTGACTTTATATCATGCAATTCTAAAATAAAAAGTCACAATTATCTTTTAAAATGTTTTATTCTGTGGCGGAAACAAGCTTCCATTACATACAGTATGTTATGATGACAAAATTATACCCCAGTATATAGTTTCCTGATACAATTACCATTACATGTCAGCCTACTGATAGCAAAGGTTTCTCATTGCAAGAATTCTTTTCCATCGTGATGTAAGGACTTCTTGGACAAGTGGCAGGATTGGACACCATGAAAGTGAGAATGGGTTGATTTGGTCTTGTTTGTGTGTACTTACACCTTACTCAAGTTCAATGACCAGCTTTTGCTCATCATCACTACTGCTGTTACTGTCCTCATGCTCCAGGTAATTATTGCCTAAATAGAACAGTTTAGGCTCTGTTGAGTTGTTATGTATGGCTGGGGGACATATTTGCGGTTCTTGACTGGACATTTGATTTGAAGCATTGCAATGACTAGGCCCAGCACTGGATGATGAAGTAATACTTGTACTGACAGACTCGATCTTCGAAGCGCCACAGTTATTTTGCAAAACGCTGGCTGATACAGGTGTGCCACTTGTTTTGTGCATCTGAACTTGAGAGCCTTTTGAGTAAATCCAATAGCTCATCGAACCCCTTGTCTGCGTCTCCTTTTGGAATTCATTTTGCGTGGTATTCACGGGTTGTCTGGATGTTTGACTGGAACTCAGTGAGGATGTCTCCTGTTGGCTCGACTCTTGACAAGGGCTGTTCCCCAGATATTCCCCCATGCTGGTGTTGTCGGTACATCCCCCTTGACCTTCATGTTGACATGTTTCTGAAAGGATGTTTGTGCAAACAGACGCTTCTGGATTGTTTGAGTCGCTGAATTTTTCATGCTGAAGTGGTTCTGAAATGTTGAGGGACACTTGAGCGGATGTCTGATGTTTTTCTTCCTGTTGTCAAAAGAAACATAAAATTACTTCATAATACCCTGGCAAAGCCCAAAGTATACAAAGTATCACAAAATGCGTATGACACAATTTCGTCCCCTGAATAGTACGCACCGTTTTGTAACTCAAATCAAATCAAATCAAGTATATTTGTATAGCGCTTTTCACAATACAGATTGTATCAGAGCAGCTTCACAGTATTAAATTAAAATAAAATAATACAACTAAGTTTGTTTCTAGTGGAATTTATTGATTGATAGAATAAAATTAAATATCCCCAAAATATCCCCAACTGAGCAAGCCAAAGGCAACAGTGGCAAGGAACCGAAAAACTCCATCAAGTGACCTAATGGTGTCCTAAAACTCATCAGGTGACCTAATGGAGAAAAAAAAAAACCTTGGGAGAACCCAGGCTCAGTCGGGGGCCAGTTCTCCTCTGGCATTTATGAACTAGAGGCCGGATTGTAGTTTGAACTGTGAGATTAACAATATTATATGAATGCCTGGCTGAAAAGATGCGTCTTTAATCTAGTTTTAAACTGGGAGAGCGAGTCCGAGCAACGAACAGTATCAGGAAGGCTATTCCAGAGTTTCGGAGCCAAATGTGAAAATGCTCTCCCTCCTTTGGTTGATCTGGATATCCTAGGTATGACCAAAAGCCTCGAATTTATTGATCTTAAAGAGCACAATGGATTATAGGGCGATAGAAGATCCGTTAAATAGACTGGAGCTAAGCCGTTTAGGGCTTTATAAGTCAGTAGCAATACCTTATAATTAATACAGAACTTTATAGGTAGCCAATGTAGTGATGATAAAATCGGTGTTATATGATCATATTTTCTTGATCTAGTAAGAACTCTAGCAGCTGCATTTTGGACTAACTGTAGCTTGTTTATTGAGGATGCAGGACAACCGGCTAATAAAGCATTACAGTAATCTAGTCTCGAGGTCATGAATGCATGAACTAACTTTTCTGCATCAGAAACTGATAGCATATTACGTAGCTTAGCAATGTTTCTAAGGTGGAAAAAGGCAGTTTTTGTAACATATGAAATATGCTTTTCAAAAGACAGGTTACAATCGAGTATAACACCCAGGTCTTTTACTGTAGAGGATAAAGTAACAGGACATCCTCTTCTAACTGTGCCTGCTTTGTATACGCAGGTCACACATGTGCATTTAATTAGTTTTGCACTAATCAGTTGCGGTCAAACACTTACTCATAATAAGTTCCTACTTAAGAGAGTATGATTTCAGACAGTCATAGCGTATACGCGAATGCACATGCGCTCTAGAAAGTTTCATCTTTGTCCACTGCCTGCGCTATTTCTCTTCATAAGTTATGACTGATCTTCTACCAGCGTCAGTTGAGTCGCTTCACTGTCATTAATAAATCCTCTCTTGTGGCCTCTTGGGATAGTAAAGTGTTCATCATATGCACACTTCAGAAACGGAAGTAGTAGATCATCCGGAGACTTTTCTCCTACTCTTTTATGAGTACTGTGAATTCAGACATAGTTTGCATGCTGTTTTCCACCAACTATATAGTAGGGAAGTATGTGATTTTGGATGCAGCCTACGTGTTTGACTGTACGCATAAAAAAAACGAAGTATACTTTAGGGCTGGATGGCTTATGCTGTGGGCCGCTCTCTGTTGAGTGGATGTGAGGCAGTGCTTTGTGACTTATTAGTTATTCATCAAAATAAATAAAAATATTTTCATAACCACATGACGTCTGGAATGAAGAAAGTTAAGACTGATCTACATGATTCATATTCAAAATGGGAAGAAAGTCTTGCTTTGTTTACGGGTTGTATATGCACATTTCCCTTTTTGAGTGATGAATATAGACTGTTATTTCCTCTCAATCAGGCGCAGAACGTACAGTCAAACCAAAATTTATTCAGACACCTTCAACATTTCTCACATTATCACAGTTTATTCGCTATATAAAAATGGTAGATAAAATATGAGGTTTAGAAAATGGTCATAAAATATGACAAGAACTCTTGTTCTCAAATCTGTTGATATTTCACTGGTTTTGTCCATCCTTCTGTTAGACTGTCTCACAAATTAATTATGTTGAATATCTGTCAGCTGTTAAATTAGATAATACCAATTACCAAGCAATGCTTCATTTTGTTCAGTCTGTGGTGTAAAAAGTTCGCATTAGCAATTAAAGAAAAAACACTTCAGCAAAACATGATCAGGTCAAAGTGTCGGAATCATTTTTGGTTTGACCGTATACACTCAAATGTCACATTCAGTGTTTGGTGTATCACGTCATTTCTTTCTTTTCTCTCACCTTTCTTTTGTCCTGTTTTCCATTGTCATCACAGCTTTGGCATGTGAAGGTGTGTGTGTTGTTGGTGTCAGCCATGTCTGTGGTCGGTCTCTCTCCTTCTTCACCTTCAATCTCTGGTTCTTTGGGGATCGATTCCTTGCTCTCCGTCCCAGGATCCCTCTGAAACCTCAGGCTTTTGAGGGTATCATCCTCCATAGGCCCTGAGAGCAGAACAATAACAGCTGCTTCTTACACAGCTCTGTGGAATACTTGATTCTGATTGGTCAATCGTGCCATCTAGCGGTATATTACAGTTTTTTACAATCACTTTGTTACTATTTTCAGAACCTTGATGTTATTTTTCACAACTCTAGACACAAAACTCACAACCAATGATCAAAATGCACATTTTTCAAAACTCTAACCTTTTTCTCAATTGCTTGGATACAATACACATAAAACTTAGATCATTTGTTCATTCTACAAAAATCACCTGTTCAATATGACACAACTTAACATCAAAGTACTACTATTTCAAAAGGCAATTCACACATTACATTTCAAATGAGTGTCTATTCATTTCCTTACAATGATCTAACTATCAATTGATACAACTGCTCAAAATGATAAGTAACTGTTGCATTACTCTTAATGCATAGTTGTATGGAAACAGACAAACAATCTTAGATGTTTACTGTAAATCATGAAAGTTTCAAGATAACGAGATTCATTGTCACCAATTAGCGTGGAGCATGAACCAATTAGACTACAATATCCATGGATATAGCCTAATATTTTATCATAATGCTTCATCAGACATTGTCTATGGTCCCAAATACTGTACCACCTTTTCAGACTATTTACAGTATTGACAGTACTGCACTGTATAGATAATCACTCCTGTTTTGTTTCTTACAGTACAAGCAAAGCAAGTTGAGGAACACTGCATTTGATGTTTTACAGTACTGTCTTTTCTTTTCTGTTTCATAGCTAATTATTTTTGCTTTGATTAATAAACCTGTTGTGATTGTACTGTAGTGTTTTGCATCAATATATTACAAACTTTGTTCAATGATTCCACTGTGTCTGTAGTATTCTCTCTACTACTGCAGTACTTTTACAGAGATGTATTTACTGTACATGTAGTACCATAATGAAACCTGTATCACCTATTTTGTTCTACAATATTGAATGATTGTACGAACAATGACACAGTGAAACTATCGGTTGCTTGTGTGTGGGTGATCTACAGTTATGTTTCAATGGTATTTCACAGTAAATTTGTTTTTTGAACCAATGATTGTGCAAGTGCAAGATTTCTTTAAAGATGTGAATGCACAATGCAATGTTTTGAACATTAGACAGCCTGTGTTACAAGTGATAACCGTTTTGAGTTTTGTGTCTAGAGTTTTGAAAAATGACATCAAGGTTCTGAAAATAGTAGCAAAGTGATTGTAAAAAAACTGTATTCCCAGATAACAACCGCTGAGAACAGAAACACAGGCTCATCCGGGTTACTGAAGTCAGCAGTGCTAAACGCTTGCTAGGAACGGGTTCTCTTCGTGGAAGTTTTGCATTTGGTGAGCTAATAAAATATTAAAACTCAGTCAAATCAATCTTTTGTTATTTAATTATGCCATCCAGTATCGTGGACTCCAGTTTCATACAAACGCAGTGGCGGCCATTTTGTGACTTTTTTTTTGTACACTGTTGGATTATAAAATACAAACAGGTATAATTTAAAAACAGTTTAATCTGAAATCAATATCTCTTATCTCCATAATTATTTATGTGGTGAAATGCTGTGTAATAAGTGTTATGACTGTAAACCGTATCTCTTAAATGTCCGTCTAGTTTGAATTTGCCACGCTAGAAACTGCTCTCTCTGCGGAAGCTTTGTGCTTAAAGACCTAATAAAATATTTCAACTAAGATTAATATTTCGTGTCTAATTATTTACTTATGTGGCAAGTAGCCGTGTAATAAGCGGGATAATGTACATCCAGCCAGTTGTTATCTCAGAATAAACCCCTTCAGGCTGAAGAAGACCTGATCCTGATCACCCTGTCAGGGTTTATTCTGAGATAACAGCCGGCTGGATGTACATTATCCCTTACATATATTAGAGCCTGTTCTTGAAGCTGGGTCTCCGCTTGTTCTTTTGGTTCCTCATGTCAATGTTAATTCTTAATGGCAGTTCCAAGTGTTAACAAATTCACTTGACTAGAGTATGGGAAGGTATAATTGTGATATGGGAGAAGTGTTACTTTTAATATGTTGTTTAAAACAAGATAATTTATAACACATGGGCCTGTCTGCTTTTGCAAAAATGTTATAGGCTTAAGGTTTTATGGCAACGATAAACTTTTTTGTCCAAAACTAATAAACTGGTCACAGAAATCTCTTTTCTACTGAGCATAAGACATTTTCTGAATACAAATATTACAGCCAGAAAACATATCTACAGTAATTCAGCCTCCTGGAATTTATGCCTCATTGCAAACCAAATGTCAGCCAAATGAAGAAAAAAATAATGTGACAGTTTCACATTGTATATCAAGGCACACCGACCAACATATGCTACTATATATTATGGTGGTGGAGATATAAAAACGATTCTCCTGATGAAAAACAATCGGTCAGATTCTCTGGGGTGGAACTGGTTTGGCTGAACTCTTGCGCAGCATTGCTCAGAAAAGGAGGCTACGTTTAGCTCTTAGGTTTCTTGTCAGCTGTCTGGAATAAAGACCGGCATATAACCTCTGGGTCTTGCTCTGGTGGGGACCATCTACTGATCACCCTGTCCATTCCTTGAACACATCTGATCAATCAAATCCACTCCAGTCAAGACTAGTCGGGAGGATTAAGATTGCTGTCGATCAACTTTTTATCGACAATTCACTTAATCACTGAAGCATCCATTGACTTTTTCTTAGAGTTTTCTTTAGCTTGTTTTTACAAAGAAGCTTATTAGAAGGGCTGTATGTTTTGTTTATTCTAAGCCTCTCTGATCGACCCTTGACCTTCTTCATATTTGTTACTATGACTAATTGGAGGTGACCTGTGACCTAATGAAAGGGAATCTCTTAAGAGTGCTTTTTATGCAGGGATCAAATGTTTCCCTTGAACAAGTGACTCTAATAAGAGAAGCACCAGGTCAGTGAAGGAATACATTGGGATTATAAAGGTTAGGACAGGAAAAAGCCGCAGAGAATGTGCTGACAACTTAATGATGTTCACCTTAGAGTCACCCTCTTTCACTAAAATCTTGGTGATCCTACTGAATTCAAAACAGATTCTGCTTGTGAACTGCTATCGCTGCACGACTTGAGTATGCAAGACAGAATGGTTCAACAGCTTTGCCCTTTTTCCCCACATAATTATTCTAATGTGTAGTGTTGCGTCCCAATCTGAGATGTCTCTGGCATGTCTCTATCAATACAGGAAACAACACGTTTATTCGGCCACTACTAAAATGTGTGAGCTCTAAATTGATGTAATCAATGCAAGCATCCTTTTATTAATCTTTTTTTATTTTATTTTTTTACTACTTTAATAGCAAGGTTTTTCTATACTTATCCACTTTCAATTCTTGAACGTTTCTCAAAGGAATGCACGATTTTGGTAATATTCTTATGTGACAAAAGCATGTGACGACGTAATGCAAATGAACTGTTGTGCTGCTGTAATGTTCTTTCATGTAAGATTTTCATAGAGGTATTTCACTGAGCCCGCTTGCATGGAGTGCATGAGATAATTATAAAATAAGAGGAAGTCTGCATTGTCATAAAGCATTGTCTAGTAACAGAGAGAGATGGGAAGTTTTGATCTCTTGTCGCCACCTTGTGAAGAGAAAATGTTATGACACCCATTGAAATCAGTGTTTATGATTTATAATGTCCCAGAAATTTGTTCTAAGAAAGTTTTGCTAATGGTCCCTATACTTTTGCATAAGTAAATAAGTAATGAAAATGTTATTTCTGAATGTTCTTTGAACTATCAAAACGTCCAGTTTAAAAAAAAAAGAAAAAAAAAAGTTTTTTTCTTGGTTAGTCTAACGTTAAGGGAACATTCTGTTTTGCAAACAGCATTGGAACATTACTTTTAAGTGTTCTCTGAACATTCTGAAACAAGAAGTAACATTTAAAAATGTATGATGAACATCCAACTAAAACATTTTAGAGAAACGGCGCATAGATAATGTTTTGTGCTAATGTTAGGGTGTGCTAATGCTTTAATGTTTGAGAACATTAAATACCATTAAATACCACACTTTACAATAAGGTTCATTAGTTAACCATAGTTAACTACCTTAGTTAACATGAACTAAGAATGAACAATGTTTCTTTCTTTAATCTTAGTTAATATTCATTTCAACATTTACTAATACGTTATTAAAATCAAAGGTTGTATTTGTTAACATTACTTAATGCACTGTGAACATGAACAAACAATGAACAGCTGTATTTTTATTAACTAACATTAACAAAGATTAATAAATACTGTAACAAATGTATTGCTCATTGTTAGTTCATGTTAATACATTAGCTAATGTTAACTAATGATGCTTATTATAAAGTGTTCGCCATTAATGTTATCCGACTATTAAACCTTCCCAGAATGTTAGCCAAACTTCTGAGAACATTCCCTGTTAGCTGGAGTCTATGGTTGTTTTTCACATGCAAGCACTGCACTGTAAACAGCACAATAATATTACTTTTCAGAGATATATAATAGTAATTTGTTCCCACCTGTAAATATTTCCGTATTGGCATGGTGTGTATGGACATCTCCACATTTGGTGCTGTCTTCAAGAATGCTAGATGTCCTGTCCATTGGGCAAGTGTCATTCACAAAGTCACCAGGGCCCAGAGCAAAGGCCTGTTGGAGTTCATACTGTGTAGGTGTTTGTCCTGGACTGCACGTTTCAGTCGATAGGGTCCCATGCGTGCAGCTGAGCTTACCTGTGTCACATGCTCTCACGTTCCTTGCATCTAAATTTGAGCTGACACAGTTTGGCTTGTTCGGCTTATTGGAGTTCATCACGTTTTGCATCTGCTGTGATTCTGCGGTAGAGGTCTTTTTCTCACAAATACAAGTTCTGATCTGTGTCGTTGTCTTTGTTTCAACCCTCTCACCGTTTTCTGGTAACGTGACTGACACAAGGTGGTCTGTTTCATTAGGCTCCACTGGCTTAGTTTGAATGTGATTTGGCTCCATTATCTCTGTGAATATTTGATCCTCAGGGGAGCTAACCAAATCTGGGTTACGGACAGAACACTTTTGGGGCTCTTTGTCATTTTCTCTTCTTGAATAGCTCTCGTCCACTGAACGAGGTTCATCTCCAGCCACTGGTTTGTGATGTGACTCTGCGATAACCTCAAACTCAGCTGGTTTTCTCTCCTGGGGATTCTCAGGTATCTTCTGTGGTTCATACAACTCTCCAGCTGTATTTTTCTTGCAGTCCACTGAGGCTGTGCTATGAAACGTTGTCTGTGGATGTGACCAAGATGACACAAACTGAGGGCTGCCGTCTGCCTCATTTTTAGCATTTTGAGAGTTCAAACTATAAACAGTTTCTGCTTTGTTTACTGAACTGGCAGATTCACAACAATTGGAAGTGTTATTTTTTCTCATCTCACCATTATCTGCCGTTTCCTGTTCCATGCACATATTAGTCACATCATTGCTAAATAACTCCTCTGAAAGTGTATGGTTTGTTAAAGTGAGTGAAGTTGTTGTTTCAATGTGAGGCTCTATCAGTGCTAACTGTTCATCAGATATGATCTGCATGACGATCTGGAGGTCAGCTGTTCGCACATAAAACGTGTTTTGAGCCTGTGCTGAGCCATTTAGGACCATCACCTTTCCTTCAGACTGGGATTCTTGAAAGTCACATCCAGTGGCCATTATAGAGGCAGAGCTGTTTAGCGTATTCTCATACACTGTGGATTTAGTGTCCGCTGTAAGACCAGTATGTTTTCCTGATTCACTCACGGGGGAGGCAGGATGGTTTTGAACTGTTGGTGGAGGATAGATTTGTAGACCAGATTCCGAACAATAACTCAATGTTGACATTGTGTTCGTTGATGTGACGGGTTGAACTTTAAGAGGGTGATGCATTGCAGACGATACAGGAACTGTCGACTGGCTTTCCCCCACACCTGTTGCACAGTTGCTCTGCAACAAAGACACTTGCTTCTGCACCGGTGGAGGTAGCGTAGGAGAAACCAGTGTAGACGTGGTAGACTGAAGTTGTGTCAGGACTTTGGATGAACTGTTTGTGTGATTCAGCCCTGAACAGGAAACCGATAACATAGGCATTGAGGTTGCCGCACACAATACATCTTGATTACTCTGGTCAAAGTTTGTGACTCTTGAAGCCCCCTGACTCTGGTTTGAGGATAATACACTGTTCTCAAGATGGCATTGCACTGTAGTTTGCCGGCTCTGCGTGAGAGCTGGAATGGTTGAACAAGTGTTGTGTGTTAACGTGGATCCGGAAGAAGAAGTCGACACTCCATCTGTGGGACACGGGATCTTCAGCTGGTACTTTGGAGGAAAGCTGGTCTTGGCTTCAGGGACAGTAGAGCTGGTGATAGAACCAGACGGCGGGCCAGATGTCCCACTTACACTGATCAAACAAAGTGCATTACCAAGGAACTGACTTGGATTTGAGAGCTGTTGTATGAAGCTACCCTGCGGGTGGAGATTTTGCATGTTGACCTTTTGTGCTGGAACTGTGATGGAAGTTTGCGTCGCACAGGTTGATAGAAGTGATTGACTCATATTTCCATTTGCCTGTCCAGTTCTCTGATCTGAAATACTGGGCATTTTCACATCATTCCCAGTGCGCTGTTTCTTCCTCTCTGATGGGATACGGCAATCAAGGTGTTGTGTTGCTGATTCATCCCTTTCCATGTCTGCCGCCTTTGCATTATTATTCTCAAAGCTGGTATATGACACTTTAAGGTCATTCACAGCAGAACCGGAAGTAAAGCTCAGAGACACGGATCCATTGTCTCTCTGTTGGCTAATTTGAGTTTCCAGGCTCTCTGCTTGTTCAGAGCTGGATGTTGTCTTTTTCATCTTCATTGGGCAGTCTTTCTCAGTATTGTAGAGTTTCCTAAATGTCCCACCTTTGTAAGTGTGCCACTTTGTGTAGTCAAATTTCTTAGCTTTTCTCCTGTTATTTCCTTTTATACATGACTCCGTTCCCAAATCAGTGCTGTCTCCATCTGAGCTAAGACTGCTTATACTACCTCTTTCAACCGGGGATCTCTCTGGAGGCAAACCATCTACCGCTACCTGCCTAACTAGTGAGCGATGACCTTGTGCATGTTGCTGTAATGGTCTTATTGGGTAAACATGCCCTGCACTACACCTTCTGCTAAGATTTAAATTCATTGCTCCGTCAGTGGGTTTGACACCCATCGTGAAGGGTAAAGAACTGCTTCGCGTTAATGGTGCATGATCTGTGCAAGTGGAGGGTTGTGTTGGCGCAGAGCTGAGAATTGCTCCACCTCGTCTGTCTTGATTTTGAGAGCTTGAGATGTGCTTGTTGCTCCTAATCTCAAAATGGAAGGAGTCTTTATAAGTGTACGGCATGGGAAGATCAATGCTTCCTTGTTTTGACAATACTGTCTTTCTTGGACGCACATTTTCCAGTTGTTTATTGTCCACCAGCACACTGTTCTCATATATAAGCTTTGAAATGCGTTCTTCCAGCTTCTGCTTCTCCTGAACGGACACCTGGCTTTTCCCGTCTTCTGGTGTCTGGGATGCACTTGCTTCTTGCTGTTCCATTGGAGTTTCTTTAAACGATTCCACAGTGGGATCATGCAAACTTGCTCCAGGACTGCTGGATGAGTGATGCTCACTGCTGTCACTGAAGCCGGAGTCTGTACTGTCGTGGCTCTGAGATTTTCCCCGAGACCTGGGTGAATCCCAGGGTTTGGAAAATAAAGCCTCCTGCCTCTGAAGAGGTGTACGATTTGGAATCGACGATGTACATCCGTCCTCACCTGTCTGTTGGATAGCAGGATCATTTTTAACGCCGACTGAAAACTCCACAGTTTTTCTCAAAGAATTTACCTTGTCTTGAAGTGCTGGTGTTGTGCTAAATCCAACCATGGCAGCATTGCGTAATGCCCATTCAATGCCAGTCACTGTAGAGTCTTCCTGACTTGGTACTACTGGAAAAACGTCTTTGCTTCTCTTTACATCTCCGCCATTCGTCTCAGAAGATGGACTGGTGCAGTTGTCCTTCGAACTCTCCATGCTCTCCTGGCTGCTGAAGGTGCCTTTGTCAGATTCGCTGGACAGGCGTGCATGAGCCTGTGTGCGCTTGTGTTTATAAAGGTTACTCTGTGTCTTGAAGGAAATGCCACAGGTAGTGCAGGGATACGGTCGCTCTCCTGTGTGGCAACGGAGATGTTTCTCGAGCACACTGGGCTTCAGACAGTCCTTTCCGCAGTGTGGGCAAATATGCTTCCCAATAGGCTTTGGTCTGGCCGAGGTTGCTGGAGCCACTAGCCTTTGTTGTTGCAAAGCAGCACTGCTGGCAATATGCAGTGTCAGAGAGGGCAGAGTCGAGTTGCTACACATCCCTGGCAGGAAGAGTGGTAGAACCGTTGGATCCTGCAAGGCTCCAGGTTGGGCCTGAGGATATGTCTGCAGGCCAGGGGCAGGAACGTTGTGGACATACATAGTGGTAAAAGGGGCCTGAACACGCGTCTCCTTCTCTCTCTGTGCAGACACTGAACACTGAGGCTCGGTAGCTCTGGCAAAGCTCTGCTTGCCAGTTGCCATGGTAACACAACCCGTGTGATGCTGGGAGATGGAGCTCACTAATTACCTACAAAAAAAAAAATGAAACAGTTTTATTATTATTATTTTTCATTAGGCTTGGACTCCTCTGGATCAAAGGATTCCTCCCCCTATTTGAACTGGAATGCAGGTGATAGGAAGCTAAAGAAACATAGATTTAACACCTTATTACAGATTACCATCATGTGAGTGGGTAGAAGCTACAAAATGTGTTTCAGAGCAGGCTGGCTATTCTGGACTTCAAAAGAAAATGGTATACCAGCAGACACAACTGGTTGAATTTGCTCACTTCAATAGAATGTTTACATTTGACACCTATCGTCATTTACCCTGATCAGTTAATCATGGAAATGTAAAAATGTGATGAAGATAATTCAAGATGGCTATGGTTATAATTCTAGTAGGAGTATTTCATGTGAACATTTGGTCAGTATTTGCATATTGCAGAAGATCAGAGGAGTATGAGCAAAAAACAGTGGTGGTAAAGTTGTGACTCATTTCTAGAAGAATGATAGCATCATAGACCTCCTTCCTAGACACACATTTGTTAAACAGGCTCCACTTTTTGTATTTTTTCTTTTTAGTTTTTGTATCACAAGTATGCTTGGGTTTATAGATAGGGGATAGGGGAGATATTTCAGCCTTTAGAGTTGAAAAAGAAAAAAAAGTTATTCTTTTTTTGAAGGTGACGTAGTTACATTGTACTTACTCAGATAAGCATTGTTACACTTTATTTTAAGGTGTCATTGTTACAGTGTAATTATATATTTAAGTGCTGAGTAATAATAATTAACAACATGTACTTACTATAGGGTTGGGGTAGGATTAGGTTTTGGTTATGGTTTAGGATTAATTGCATGTAATTATGCATAATTTACTCTTTTTACTAAGGTAAGTACATGTAACATATGTAACAAGGACACTAAAATAAAGTGTTACCCTCAGAGTAATATTAATTAATTACATGTACTTACTATAGAGTTACGGTTAGGGTTTGGATTAGGGTTAGTTACTTGTAATTGTGCATAATTTACTGTTTTTATAAAAACCCTAACCCTAACTATAATAAGTATATGTAGTAACATGTTAAAAAAAAAAAAAAACTTATTACTAGGACATTTGCAGAAAGTCTGTATGAAAGTTATACACAACATGCATTTGCTAATCTCTGCTCTTTCTCATTAATTTGTCTATCTTCAAAAAAATATTTAAAATGATTTAGGAACAAGCTAAAAGCCAAGGCTTCAAATTAAATAAACTAAAATAATACACCTTAACATTACCCGCCATTCTTAATTACTTGCAGAAGTTACATTTAAATACCCTATTCTTTGTATTGTTCACATCCCTTTTTCTGTGCCCTATGTATCACATCACTACGCATAAGAAAGATATTCCCATCAAGCACATCACAAGCGATGTAGAAGATCATCATGTGTGCTTTAGGATAGTGCAATCATGGGTCACTCACCAGAACTTAAAGGTGACACTGCAGCAGCTAAAGGTTGTCCAATTAAATCCAAAACGTGGAAACAAAAATCCATCTTTGGAAGAGTGAGAGTTGACAAGAGCAAGAGAGGGACCGACGGCATGTGACTGTGGCACTCTCTCTCAACACAAAGGCCTCTGGTTCCTCTTCCCTCTTTAGTTTTCTTACTGTCGCTTCTGTTGCTGATGGAGGAAATACAAACGTCATTCATGCAAATGTGACTGGATGACGGCGGCAACACAATGTAAAAAGTACATGAGAGAGAGTGAAAGAGGAAGAGAGAAGTGACTCCCAAAAGCATTAAAAACAAAGTTCAGGGTGCCAGCACTACACAAACCAAAGTGAAGACATATCGCAAAATGGAGATCCAGAGAGAAAGACTAAATGAGATGGACACAGATAGAGAAGAGAGCAGATGGAGGGAGGGAGAGAGAGAGAGAGAGAGAGAGAGAGAGAGAGAGAGAGAGAGAGAGAGAGAGACTAGAGACAGCATGAAAAATAGAAATTGAACTGAATTGACAAACAAAATCCCTTTTCAAAAGAGGAAGTGCTATGAACATGCAGACCCACCTCAAACAGAACACACACACACGCGCACGCACACACACGCGCACACACACGTTTGCAGCATGTACCTGACTTCTGTTTCTGTCTTTTCTCACTCCTCCAGTCACCCACACACCCACACACAAAGGAGAAGTGTAACAGAAATTGTGGTGTTGTAACATTTAATGGTGTACGTTTTTAATATATTTTGATAGAAATGTTAGCAGCTACTCATCAAAATAAGTGGCTTGTTTCTGGCACCCAGTGATCAGAGAGTACATTAGCAACCATCTGTGCTTTAAACTGCATCAGAGGAATGGAGGCCTCATTATTTCCTGTAAACAAAAGCGAAAGCAAATCCTCTGGAGGATAATACAATCTGATTGTATTATCCTTCTGTGATAAATTGTTTTGGCCTTCACTCTCTGCTTCTCGTGTAATTGGCATTTTATCAGAAATGCAAAAAAAAAAAACCTACCTGGTTAGAAATGTTAATACATGTGTAATATTATTGAAAATACAGGATAGAGGTTGGCAAAATAACAGAATGAAAAACTAAAATGATATATTTCACATTTATCCTATAGAGAAATAAAAATGTACTATCGTGTGTAAAGGCTTTATTTTTATGTCTGACACGCCATCAGGGAAAGGGAGCACTATCTAAACCCGGATTTGTGTTAATGAAACATCTTAAGTGGTCATTACTTATTCTCTGTTGCTTTTTTAAAAACGTTGTCATTACTAAATCAAATTTAGTTGTTTGCACTAATCAGACGAAATATTGAGTGCAATGATCATGTTAAGCTGAGATAACACGGTATGTTATGCTTCTGTAAAGGTGGGGGGGGGCTATTAACACCTAGAAACAGGAAGAAAAATGATTACCCAAAAACCGGGCTGATGTTAGCTGAACGCTGAAAAGTTAACATAGTGTTAATGTGCCGGTTGATGTTAGTTTTTTGTCTTTCTGACAGTTCACAGTTTAGCTATAAGTTTACCATTCAAATTTGCTGTTTCTGTCAGGCCACAGTTTATAACGTAGCCAGTGTGTTTCTGTGTTCACTGTTTAGTTAACGTTACAACATTTGCATTTCGTTGACATAAGTTTTTTGTCTGTTCAAATCAGCACGTGTATGTATATTCTTGTGGCTAACGCTAGCTGCATATATGAAGAAAAAAACACCTAACCCTAAAAAAATTCTAACAAAAGGTTTCTCAGCTGTTTTAGGTGCCTTTAATTACATATTAAAAGTTTACCAAAGTTTGACCTCTAGAAAGGTGTAATTTTCAAGATGGCGTCCAAGATGGGCAGGAAGCCATTAAAATGTCCTAACTCCTTCATTATTTGACCTAGCCAAGTCATCTTGGTGCCTAACTCCATGTTTTCTGGGTCTATGAATCCATTGGACTTGTCTAAATTGCACTGACATGATTACATACTTATGGAGTACATGATTTTGTGAGATTACTGTAAGGTTTTATCTATGTATGGGGTGAACCAGAGATGTAAACGATTAAGCCTATGTCATGTAACTCCTACTCAGTACGTGTTTTTGGACACATACCCTTTTTTTGCTAAAACACAGACTTGACATTCAATGTAAAAGTTATTGCACTCAAAAGTAACTTAAATTGTAGTTGTATAACTTTGATCATAAACAACTCTGAATTAGCCTGAACAGAGGCCTGTGTGTGAACCCTCTAAAATGGTCACTCATTTCAATTTGAATAAGGTAATATATATGTAATGCATCCTCTATAGATGTTTTTGAGTATAAAGGTGGCATTATACTAAACCTCAGGTTTAGTCAAATTCAGGTAAACCTTCAGACTTGAACCGCGGTTTCTTCAGCCGCTACTTCCTCGTCCCAAAGAAGGATGGGGTCTGCGCCCCATTTTGGACCTGCGTCGTCTGGATTTTTCTCTTTACAAAGGGAAGTTCAATATGCTGACGTTGAAAACTAGAATTTGAAAACATTCTGAAAAACTAGGGAATTCTGGGAATGTCTGTTTACAGTTTTTCACTGTTTATTATAATTTGATTTACCTTTTTTACAAAAAAAAAATAAAAAATAAAAATAGTTAAATTTACATGAAATGTCCGGTTAGATCTTTTACAGTTTTTCCCTGTATCTAGTATGGGAGCTTACTGTTAATCTATTAACCTTTTTTCTTTTTTTAGCGCAATTTTCCAACGGACAAAATTGCGATTGTTAACTCATGATTTCTGTTCTGTCTGTGCGCACCAATCTTGCACTTCTATCTACTCCTCAACCAGACCACCTAGAGACTTCGGGTTTTCGGCATTATGTTAAAGGGATAGTTCACTTTGAAATTAATTTTTGATATGTTTTAGCTTACCTCAAGGGCATCCAAGATGTAGGTGTCTTTGTTTCCGCAGTAGTTTCAATTTTGATATTTTTAGGTCAAACCGTTCTTGTCTGTCAGTCATATAATGCAGGTCGATGGTCACTGTCTCAAAACACAAGCACAAAGTCCAAATTAAAACAATTCCCCATCGTCCAAATGAAACAATTCCCCATCGTAAGTACACATTGATGGCCTAAGACACGAAACGAGCGGTTTGTGTGAGAAAACGAACAGTATTTATATCGTTGTTATCTCTTGAAAACAGCACACGTCCAAATGATCTGACGGCGCGGGCGGGTATAGACATATACATAGATGTCGCCTTGGCTACGGTTTCGTTCCAATGAACTGTAGTAGCGAAGGCGACATCTAGTGTATACATCTATACCCGCCCGCGGGCGGGTATAGATATATACACTAGATGTCGCTTGGCTACGGTTTCGTTCCAATGAACTGCAGTAGCCAAGGCGACATCTATGTATATATCTATACCCGCCCGTGCCGTCAGATCATTTGGACGTGTGCTGTTTTCAAGAGATAACAACGATATAAATACTGTTCGTTTTCTCACACAAACCGCTCGTTTCGTGTCTTAGGCCATCAATGTGTACTTATGATGGGGAATTGTTTCATTTGGACGATGGGGAATTGTTTTAATTTGGACTCTGTGCTTGTGTTTTGAGACAGTGACCATCGACCTGCATTATATGACTGACAGACAAGAACGGTTTGACCTAAAAATATCAAAATTGAAACTACTGCGGAAACAAAGACACCTACATCTTGGATGCCCTTGAGGTAAGCTAAAACATATCAAAAATTAATTTCAAAGTGAACTATCTCTTTAAGGAAGGTCTAATGTCTAAAAAAAAAAAAAAAAAAAACGGAAACGATTTACTATCTCTTAGTGTTGTGATCCCATGAGGTGAGAAAATTGCGCTAAAACACTCACCGAGTTTTTATTACTTGTTTTTCTTTTGCCCATAGTTTTTTTTTTTTTTTTATAGTTTGCCCATTTTTATTTTTTTTTCTGTTAGAATTACACAATTTTTTTGCAATGCTTAAAATAATCCCTTTACAAAAGGGAAGTTCAAGATGCTGACGTTGAAAACTATCCTGGCGCAGATTCGAACAGGGGACTGGTTCGTCACTGTGGACCTGAAGGACGCCTATTACCACATCCAGGTCATTCCACGGCACAGGAAGTTCCTCCGGTTCGCCTTTGGGGGAAAGACGTATCAGTATCGGGTCCTTCCATTTGGTCTAGCTCTGGCTCCGTGGACGTTCTCACCCTGTTTTAAAAACTAAAATGGATTAGTGGAACGGGTTTCCACGCCATTTTCTAGTTAGTCAACTAATTCGGGCTAAGAGTGAGGGAAGCAGGGCTGAGCACAGTTTCAACATCTCGGTCAGGCAAAAGATGTTTGAATTTGTGTGAATTTTAGTTAGTTAGTTACTGGTCGACTGTCCCATCTAGACCCAAACATCCACCTTTTCCTTCTGTGAGACATTCAATTGATCACCGATCTATTCTGCACATATTTCTACATCAGCATTCTTTCACAAGCTTGCATTTTGTTTTCTTTGCATTAGATACCTTTTTATTAAATAAAAACACTGTAAAAACAAATCCAGTTTTTACCAAAAAAATGGTGGTTGCCAGAATAATTCTGTTAAAATGTAAGAATATTTACTGAACAACTTGTAAATATTACAGTATAAAATTTAAATTTACAAACAAGAAAATTGCAATTTAAACAGGTAAATTCAACAACGCACACTGTTACTAAAATATTTATTATACTATTTTGTACCTTTAACATATACTGACAACCACCATAATAATGAGCTGAAATACACACGAGCACAGAGTCATTCACGGCACGCAAACACAAAACACCATCATGAGAACACACACAACACTTAAATAATGCAATAAACATTCAATAAACAACAGAATATGTAACATAAAACCCAAATGTGCATAACTGAAAACAAAAACTATTAAGAACCATAATTATTTAAACCAGATACTTTCAAATGTGAAGTGTTACACAGGGAATTCTGGGAAGGTCAGTTTACAGTTTTTTACTGTATATAATAATTTGATTTACCTTTTTTTTTTTTTTTTTTTTTTGCCCATAGTGTTTTTATCATTTTTACTGTTAAAATTACACAATTTTTTTTTTGCAATGCTTAAAATAATCATGATTAATTTCATGTTTTTATTGTAGATAAAGTTGTTTTATTATGAGAAACTTCTTGTTTATTAAAATTGGTTTACTTTTAAAATATTGCGGATTACTTACAGAGCACTAAATGGTTTAGCTCCCCAGAACTTGAGCGAGCTCTTAAAGGGATAGTTCACTTTGAAATTAATTTTTGATATGTTTTAGCTTACCTCAAGGGCATCCAAGATGTAGGTGTCTTTGTTTCCACAGTAGTTTCAATTGTGATATTTTTAGGTCAAACCGTTCTTGTCTGTCAGTCATATAATGCAGGTCGATGGTCACTGTCTCAAAACACAAGCACAGAGTCCAAATTAAAACATTTCCCCATCGCATATATACATAGATGTCGCCTTGGCTACGGTTTCGTTCCAATGAACTGCAGTAGCCAAGGCGACATCTATGTATATATCTATACCCGCCCGCGCCGTCAGATCATTTGGACGTGTGCTGTTTTCAAGAGATAACAACGATATAAATACTGTTCGTTTTCTCACACAAACCGCTCGTTTCGTGTCTTAGGCCATCAATGTGTACTTATGATGGGGAATTGTTTCATTTGGACGATGGAGAATTGTTTTAATTTAGACTCTGTGCTTGTGTTTTGAGACAGTGACCATCGACCTGCATTATATGACTGACAGACAAGAACGGTTTGACCTAAAAATATCAAAATTGAAACTACTGCGGAAACAAAGACACCTACATCTTGGATGCCCTTGAGGTAAGCTAAAACATATCAAAAATTAATTTCAAAGTGAACTATCCCTTTAACGCATTATAGTCCTTCACGTCTAGTTGATAATGCCTAGAATATCAAAATGGACTGCTGGCGGTAGATCCTTTTCCTATTTAACACCAAAACTTTGGAACAGTCTTCCTACCATTATCAGGGAAGCAGACACACTCTGTCAGTTCAAATCTAGACTAAAAACACATCTCTTTGACCTAGCATACACATAACACATTATAGACTTCTATAATTCAATGTTAGGATGCATAGATCAGGTCAGCCGGAACCGGGAACACTCGTGTACTCGTTACATCATAAGAAGAATGGCATCTACGCTAATATTAGTCTCTCTGTTTATCCGAGGTTTACCGCAGTCCGCCGGATCCAGGCCGTATCCAGATCTGATGAAGGACCTGCGGCTGGACATGACGACAGTGCAGTCCTGAAGTGTCAACTAGGCTCTTCCCTGTGAAGGCATATCGTCGGAAAGTTCTGAGACTCTAGGTTCCATATTCTTTTGGGTTCCGATAGTCCACTTTAGACATTCTACTAACTATAAGTAACTTTGCAAGTAGGCTGTTAGGTTAGTGTTCGGATTAGCAGAATAAGTTGACGTAGTTGCCAAGTTACTTATAGTCAGTATAATATCTGTTGAAGGACCATCACAATAAAGAGTTAGCAGATATTAAGCAGACAGTCTACGAATACTCTAATCAGAGTTAGTTGACATGTAGTTGCAAAGTTACTTATAGTTAGTAGAATGTCTAAAGTGGACTATCGAAATAAAGTGTTACCTTTTTTTGTGATAGAAGTGGTATTGTGAGAAAATATTAATTTGATACAGGAGACAATATTATCTGTCTGGAATCCTGCATTTCCAGGATCCTAGTTTTGGAGAACCTAAAAAAGTTCAATCAAGGCAGTATTTCCACCAAATTCTAACTACTTAGAGTTTTAAAGGGTTTTAAAGGTTTATTTCACCCAAATACTACTTGCTTGCAATTCAACCTGGTTGCTAAGAGCTGAATGTTGAATAGTTATTGCGACTAAGTTTTAATAAAGGTTTTTAAAGGTTTATTACACCCACTACTTTCTTGCAATTAAACCTGGTTGCTAAGAGCTGAATGTTGAATAATTACTGTGACTAATTAGCATTATATAATAACTCATCAAGTAAAATAAAGAAGGAATCATGGTATTGCCTTTTCAGTCACTAGATCAACCACATATTTTAAAGTACAGCTGGAAGACACAAGGATGACTCTGGGGGTAGATTTAAGATTGTGTATATTTTATAAAATAATATTAATAACATTTGAACAAACACAAAAACAAATATGTTTATGACATGAACCACAGAAAGACCAATTTGAAAACAACTCAATTTGCATTTCCCAAAAGAATGTTTTCAAACATTACCTTCATGGAGAACTGCACGTTTAAAATGTCTCTCCATGGGCTCTATCTTGCACCCAGCGCAATTGACTTTGTACACCGACGCATGTTTCATTCCTATTTTGCACCCGACGCACAGCGGACTTTTCCCTCCACAGACGCACGTCGGTAAATTAGGGAATGAACTTGCGCTCCCGGGGGCGGTTCAGTGAAAAGAGGAGGCGTGTTCCAGCGCAAACGTTCCCTGGTGCTATTTTGCAGTTTCAGAAAACAATTCCGCCACAGACCAGGAGAAACCTAGCCTAAAGTCAGCGGCGCGTTATTCAGATGCTATTTTAAGGGCGCATGCTTGGCCATAATGTAGCGCGAGCACAACGCACACACACTTTGCTTCTCTCATCTACACAGACGCAGAAGTTCCCATTTTGCAAACCATACATTATTACAAGGAAAAATATTCCACACGAGGGAAATCATTGTTGTGTCCATGAAGATGTGGAAAAATAGGCATAAATCTAGCTTACACATTTACCCAAATTATTATACGCCTGTTTAAGCGAAGCTAATCTGGGTGTGTTTCTCCATCCCCATACAATGTTCTCTGTGTTTTACGGCCCTGACGAGAACATCGGTCTCCTCGGCTGTGAACCGCTCCTGGCGCGCTCCTGGCAAATCCGCCGTTATAATAGCAATCCGCCATGGAACAAGCGCGCCTGCTCTTAAAGGGAATGTGAGATGACGCTCTGATTGGTTTATTTCACGTTACGCCCAAACCACACCCATGAGTAATGAAGCGACTTCAGACCAACACATTTTAGATTTGCGTCGGGCGCAAGAGTCATTTATCCGCCCACAAAGTTACTTGCGTTTCGCGTTTGATACTTGCGTTTCAGAACGTTAAAATAGGGCCCCATGGGTTTTTACTTTGCTCAACTTTGGTTGAAATTTTTTTTAACTACAGAACGGGCAGTGGAAGTCTTTGCAGCATGTGGTGCATCTCTTTAATTCTGGAAAGGATCTCCCTTCCTGGATTGTTTTGTGTTTCTTGAAAAAGAGAGAGCCCAAATAGTGAAATTGAACATTTTAAGTTAATTTCATAAAAATAAATTGACATAAATTAGGCATAAGCCTAGTACTTGCCCAACTTAATTTTAAAGTCTTTTTGTTTTTTAAATCTTTGTACTATTGCCCACACTGAGCTGTGTCTTTGAAATCACTTCATAGACTATACAGTACATGACACAATCTAAAACGTGGTATTTTAACAGTTAATTATTATGATGGCCACTCTATTATGTATGACTATTAAAATTGTGAAATGTCTCATTCAACATTATACAAACAATGTCATAATGAATGTATTGTGGGGTTAACAGGCTGACTGTGAGCAGGTGACAGTTAAAATATTAAGATTATTTTAACTTACTTAAAGCTGCAGTCCATAACTTTTTTGGGTTAAAAATTATCCAATATATATGTTTGAGCAAGTGCATAACCAGCCGGTGTTCAAAACTCTCAGTTTGCCTTAGCTCGACTCAAAAAGGTAAGCTTGCAATAATGTTTTTAACTCCAGTGGTCCTGGTGGATTTCTGCTGGAAATTCGAGCATGTGTTTGTGTCATTACGTCACATCTGTCCTCATAAAGACGAGTCTCGGCTAGTCGGCTATGAGTGTGAGGATGCTGGAGGTGGAGATTTATAGCCTTTTCTCACAGCTCTTGATATAATTAAACTTTTCTATTTGATGGCGGATCCAGAAAGGTTCAAATGACAATCACCAACTGGAGATTCACCCGTTGTAAAATGCGAAAGACTTCGGAGTGGCTACAGAAAAAAAGAGACTGCAACCGGCCCACGCGAAAACAAGGATAATATCGGAAGGGCTTTTGAAAGGTGGCGTGAACTCTGTGTTTTGAAGGGGTTCAAAACGGACGCAGAGACGGCTTTTTTTTCTGCTGGACAGGTCAGACATTTCACTTGGTTCAGTTCAGTTTCAATTAGGCTATGTAACAGTAGCGCACTTGTTTGTTTAATTCATACAGTTACGGTGTAGGCTATTGAACTACAGATAGCCCTAATACACATTAAATGTAGTCACGCAATGCTGATGTTGTTAACAATAACAATTTGAGAACAAAGTAATTTGCACGGTTTGACGTGATATGATAAGCGATTGTAAGATTTAATCAGCGTGATTTACTGCAATGCTTTTTTCCCCTTAGTCGGTCAGAGCAGTGGATGTTACTTGTTCAGACGACATTTTCCAGTTAAATTCTTATATTGATCATACTTCCAAAAAGTAGAGTCTGTAATTGCGAATGCCAGTTTCCACACCGGCGGCGACTGACATCTGCACATTCTCCTCAAAACATTGGATTCATCCGCGCTTTGCCGTGTCGAGGCACAACCCACGTAAAGTTGATAATTCCACAAATAACTGCAATTGCAGATTTCGAACAGAGATGGCGACAAAGAGGAAAAACTACGGACTGCAGCTTTAAAATGGAAAAACAACAAGTAATTAAATGAACGTGCTACAGTTGTGCTGGCTAGAGTGAATTATCATACCATAGTCACTAAGTCAACACAAGCTTGCTAGTTGTGCTAAAGTTTCGTTAAACAAATATGCTAACAATTTTTTTACAGCTTTAGAAGCTAATATACGATAGCTATGTAGTTCATTCAAGACTATTTAGCAACTCTCGATCACTGCGGCAAAGTTTACTTTCCAATTAAATGCATCACAATTGTTTTTTAATGTTAAACAAATAAAAGTGGATTCACATTTGATACTCACACTCTGATTGTTGTCCATCTTCGAGAAAAACATGCGGTCACTGGTCTTCTAATTCGGTAGGTGGTGTTGTCACTAAAAACCTAAAAATGCGGTCCTTGAACTGTGGTCCTGAAAATGCAGCCTCCAGAATTGCAGGCAGAAAGAACACATTACAAAAGCATTCAATGGAATGTGGGTGACACCCGGTGGCTATTTTTAATATAGCGCCTAAACAAAATCTCAAAGGAACTTCGATTTATAATATCACCTTCAAATTTGGAACACAACTTGGTTAGACATAAAAAAAAAATATTTTGTAAAATATTGAATGAAATAAAATAAAATGTTTAGTACAGCACATTTGCTTTACAGTAAACTTAAACATGTTTACTTTGCGTACAGTAAACATTTGCTACACATTTGCTTTACAGTAAACTTAACTTCTGTATTTCAAAGAGTTCATAAATTACAACCATGCACAGTTTTTCCTCAATCGATTTTACAAATTTCTCCAAACTCAGGTCACTGTTCTCAAAACAGTTAACAGAGTGATCTGAACACTTTATAATTGTCCTTAAACAGGTTGTAAATTTTCCTTCATTTCATGCAAATTGCAAATCACATGCATAATTTTTTCAAAACATTATGCACAATTCTCAAATGTTTTCCTATTAGTTCATACAGCCAACCAAAACTTTACATTTCTATTTTCTGAATTGCTAAAACACTAAACCCCATTATCTGAACCAAATTCTCAATAGCTTAAACCAATTTGTTGAATAAATAACTCTTTCTGTAAAACTTTAAACACTGTTTGTAAATCTCATGCACTCTTTTAGCAAAACTCTAAACACATTCTCACTCTCTAAAACACATTTTGCACTGTGATGCATTATGTTTCAAAATGCTAAACACAGGCAGGCAAAAGTTAAACACAACTACATTGTCATCGATTAAACACAACGACTCAAAATTGTTCACACTTATTTCTAATGATGTGACCAAACCAACTGTACATAATACAAGTTAGTTCAGAGTGCCAAAATTTACTCAAAATGTTGCACTGAATGTTGTATTTGAGAAAATTACTGTGATTTCATTTACTTTGAAAAAGGCTCTCTGAGAGCTCATGACCACATAGCGCATGACCAAATCAGAATGTGATCTTTGGTACTGTTATGCTAGTGTCTAACAAGCCAAACACTTTGTTCTTTTATCTTCTACAGACGAATTTACAGGTTTTTTTCAATTGCTTACACACTAAAATTAAAACTTTCCCACAATTAGCAAAACCTTACACTCACGGAGCAAAACACCGGCCTAGATTTGCATGATTGTAAGCACATGGTCAGCTTCACACTTTTTGCAAAACATTCCACAGTGATTTGCAAAACAATAAACACACTTATACATTTGACACAGAAATTTATGATGTAATTTCCTTGCAATTTCAAAGCAAAGGCTTTCAAATGAACACACCCATGAACCAATTGGTTAAACACAGCCACCAGGAGTGCACACACAGACACACCAATCAGGTTTACGCAAAAGGCAACAGGTAAATTCACCTGTCTTCAACAAAAATGGACGGTGTCAGAGGAAGAGGGAGAGTGCGGATGAGAGGGGGATTCTGGAGAGAACAAGGTGGAGGAAGAGGAAGAGGAAGAGGGAAGACAACCAAATCCATGTAACAAAATTCGTTTTCGTTTTTGGAAACAATTGTGGTCCATGTAATAAACCACGGACTAATACTGAGGGAGGTGAATTCATCACTCCAAAAGATTCTTCCCACGTTGACTTGCAAATGAAAATATAGCCTGTGATGTTGACAAGGCCCTGTGGCCAGATCCAGCTAGGCGGAGAGATGTTTAGGTATTTTTTTATTTTATTTTTATTCGGTACAGAACTGGATTTGTATTTTTATGTAACAGTATTACTGTAAGCTTACAGTACTAGGGTATGTTCGGTAATACTGTATGAAAACTGGAAAATGTTTTGAATGTTTTGTTGAAATGTTCAGTATAGGCTGACTTGAGTACATGAAAATAAATAAATATTTTCATTAGTCTGCACAATGTGGTGTTGGTGAATATATTTTTTCACTCTCTCTGTGTAAATGCTAAAAGTGTTTTAGGTTGAGCACAGGAGTGTTTAACTGATTCAAACAGAATTAGACCATGTGATGGTTATGTTTATATTATGACAACAAAATAAGGTTTTATAAGACATTGTATAATTTTGACGAAAGTGTTCCATTGTGCAAATGATCTGAGGTGCTGTGCTACTTTGGTGTAGTGTTGTGCTAAATGTGTGAAGGGGTTTGAAAAACCGGGCCCTGTTGTCAAAATTGTGCTTAAGCAATTGAAAAAAACTGTAAGAAGATTTTTTTACTTTTTTTTTTTCTTTGAAAAAGGTTCTCTGAAAGGGGGTATAGCTCAGTGGTAGAGCATTTGACTGCAGATCAAGAGGTCCCCGGTTCAAATCCGAGTGCCCCCTTTATAGTGTCCCAATCTGAATGTGATCTTTGTTACTGTTATGCCATTGTCCAACAAGCCAAACACTTTATTTTACCTTCTACAGACTAATTATGACCGCCGCTAGCATAGCTAGCGAAAGCGGTCATATAGGGATTGTCAAAGTTTTTTTTTTTTTTTTTTTTCATCATCTACTGAATTTTTTCGTCAACGATACCAGGGACACCGAAACACCGGGGAACATGAAATTTGGTGGGCATGTAGCCCCACTAGACTTTTACGAAAAAATTTCGTTTGGTCCCCGGGGGCCACTCCCCCCCCGCGCTGGGCCCCCCCAACCCCAAAAAATGCAGTTTTTCCTAAATAACTACTTGAACCGTTGAACCGAGGATGAAGAAATTTTTATGGTATGTTGGTCTTAAGGGCCCACATCAACCTAGCCCATAATCACTCATTTGTGATTTGCGCCCCTCCCATAAAAAATTTAAATGCAATATTATTCTGCTTTAATCGCCCCTATCTTCAGTGGAGATGTTCAGAACTGCACCATATTTCATGTCTATGATTAACTTGACATCCTCTGGGGGTATGCTAAGTTTCGTAGAATTTCATCCATGGGGGGATATAAAATAAATTCATTTATGTGCACATTTAGTGACTGTACACTCATCGGCCTGTAGATGGTGCTGTTGAGCGAAGGGTTGCTGGTTTAGGATGATACTGTCACACACACACATGCAGGAATAACACACATGTACGCACGCACACATACACGCACAGACACACACAGACACACACATACACAAACACACACACATACACACACACACAGACAGACATGCACATACTACTACTTTTTTTAGGTATCAGCCATATACCCGATTTACCAATACCCAATGTGTTATGCTTGGGCAGTATACTAATGAGGTGGGTGGGACATGTTTCATGCCATGTTAGATCACATCCTGAGAGTCTACGCTTTCAGAAAATATATAGTTTATATAGTTGAATCAGTTTTCTCTTCATGGTACAGACCAAAATGTATTATGTGTACACTTTCTTCACCTAAATCCATAAAATCCCATTAATTTCAATGGGACATTTACTTAAGTGTTCTACTAGGTACAGTGGGAATGAGTTTAATTTTGTTAACATTGTTTTTTTAAAACTCTGGGACCAGGGCTACAAGATAAAACCACTTTTTTGGGGAAAAAATGTTTTTTATTTCAGTAAAACACAACAAACCCATGCCAAAGTCAGATAACTGACTTTTACCATCAACAGGCACCTCAACCGTTTGGTAGAGGTTTGTATAAATTGAATGGGAGGGTCCTTTGAAAAAAAAAAAACACAGATTTTTCATACTTAGTATGTATAAGTATAAGTATATATACTATTTTGATCCCGTGAGGGAAATTTGGTCTCTGCATTTATCCCAATCCGTGAATTAGTGAAACACACTCAGCACACAGTGAACACACAGTGAGGTGAAGCACACACTAATCTCGGCGCAGTGAGCTGCCTGCAACAACAGCGGCGCTCGGGGAGCAGTGAGGGGTTAGGTGCTTCAGTCGCTTTTTACTGTTAACCACTGTTATGGATGTGACGTTTTCAAATTATGGATGTTAAGTGTCTAAACTAATGACTTTTGATATAAAACTTAAATAGTAATGGCAAATAATTACAAAACTCTAAATTATCCATGATCCACAGGAATACTCCAGACAGTATTTTAAAATATACAACTTATATACATAAACACGCAATACAGCCAAATTGCTCCACGTCATTTATTTTTGTGGAAAGCCGGTGCAGGCCTGAGCGGCGGTCATATTTTGTACCGCCATGCGGTACATCTAGTTTAAGAAAATTACTCCGATTTTTTTGTTTTACTTTGAAAAAGGTTCTCTGAAAGGGGGTATAGCTCAGTGGTAGAGCATTTGACTGCAGATCAAGAGGTCCCCGGTTCAAATCCGAGTGCCCCCTTTAACATGTCCTAATCTGAATGTGATCTTTGGAACTGTTATCCTAGTTCACAACAAGCCAAACACTTTATTTTACCTGCTACAGGCTAATTATGACCGCCGCTAGTGTAGCTAGCGAAAGCGGTCATATAGGGATTGTCAAAGTTTTTTTTTTTTTTTTTTTTCGTCACCTTACTGAATTTTTCGTCAACGATACCAGGGACACCGAAGCACCGGGGAACATGAAATTTGGTGGGCATGTAGCCCCACTAGACTTCTAAGGAAAAATTTCGTTTGGTCCCCGGGGGCCACTCCCCCCCCCCGCGCTGGGCCCCCCCAAACCCCCAAAAATGCAGTTTTTCCTAAATAACTACCTGAACCGTGGCACCGAGGATGAAGAAATTTTTATGGTATGTTGGTCTACTAGACTTTTACGGAAAAATTTCGTTTGGTCCCCGGGGGCCACTTCCCCCCCGCGCTGGGGCCCCCTTAAATTTTTCGTCAACGATACCAGGGACACCGAAACACCGGGGAACATGAATTTTGGTGGGCATGTAGCCCCACTAGACTTCTAAGGAAAAATTTCGTTTGGTCCCCGGGGGCCACTCCCCCCCCGCGCTGGGCCCCCCCAAACCCAAAAAAATGCAGTTTTTCCTAAATAACTACCTGAACCGTGGCACCGAGGATGAAGAAATTTTTATGGTATGTTGGTCTACTAGACTTTTACGGAAAAATTTTGTTTGGTCCCCGGGGGCCACTTCCCCCCCCCGCGCTGGGGCCCCCTTAAATTTTTCGTCAACGATACCAGGGACACCGAAACACCGGGGAACATGAAATTTGGTGGGCATGTAGCCCCACTAGACTTCTACGGAAAAATTTCGTTTGGTCCCCGGGGGCCACTCCCCCCCCGCGCTGGGCCCCCCCAAACCCCCAAAAATGCAGTTTTTCCTAAATAACTACCTGAACCGTGGCACCGAGGATGAAGAAATTTTTATGGTATGTTGGTCTACTAGACTTTTACGGAAAAATTTCGTTTGGTCCCCGGGGGCCACTTCCCCCCCCGCGCTGGGGCCCCCTTAAATTTTTCGTCAACGATACCAGGGACACCGAAACACCGGGGAACATGAAATTTGGTGGGCATGTAGCCCCACTAGACTTCTAAGGAAAAATTTCGTTTGGTCCCCGGGGGCCACTCCCCCCCCGCGCTGGGGCCCCCTTAAATTTTTCGTCAACGATACCAGGGACACCGAAACACCGGGGAACATGAAATTTGGTGGGCATGTAGCCCCACTAGACTTCTAAGGAAAATTTTCGTTTGGTCCCCCGGGGCCACTCCCCCCCCGCGCTGGGCCCCCCCAAACCCAAAAAAATGCAGTTTTTCCTAAATAACTACCTGAACTGTGGCACCGAGGATGAAGAAATTTTTATGGTATGTTGGTCTACTAGACTTTTACGGAAAAATTTCGTTTGGTCCCCGGGGGCCACTTCCCCCCCCGCGCTGGGGCCCCCGTGAATTTTTCGTCAACGATACCAGGGACACCGAAGCACCGGGGAACATGAAATTTGGTGGGCATGTAGCCCCACTACACTTCTACGGAAAAATTTCGTTTGGTCCCCGGGGGCCACTCCCCCCCCCCCCGCGCTGGGCCCCCCCAAACCCAAAAAAATGCAGTTTTTCCTAAATAACTACCTGAACCGTGGCACCGAGGATGAAGAAATTTTTATGGTATGTTGCTCTTAAGGGCCCACATCAACCTAGCCCATAATCACTCATTTGTGATTTGCGCCCCTCCCATAAAAAATGAAAATGCAATATTATTCTGCTTTAATCGCCCCTATCTTCAGTGGAGATGTTCAGAAGTGCACCATATTTCATGTGTATGATTAACTTGACATCCTCTGGGGGTATCCTCTGCTAAGTTTTGTAGAATTTCATCCATGGGGGGGTATAAAATAAATTCATTTATGTGCACATTTAGTGACTGTACACTCATCGGCCTGTAGATGGTGCTGTTGAGCGAAGGGTTGCTGGTTTAGGATGATACTGTCACACACACACTTGCAGGAATACAAACAAACGCAAGCATGCACACACACTGACATCCACACGCACAGACACACACCCATACACACACATACAAATCCACATGCACAGACACACACACACACGCGCACACATGTACGCACACACACACACACACAGACACACACATACACAAACACACACACATACACACACACACACACACACACACACACAGACAGACATGCACATACTATTACTTTTTTTAGGTATATACATAAACACGCAATACAGCCAAATTACTCCACGTCATTTATTTTTGTGGAAAGCCAGTGCAGGCCTGAGCGGCGGTCATATTTTGTACCGCGATGCGGTACATCTAGTTTAAGAAAATTACTCAGATTTTTTTTTTACTTTGAAAAAGGTTCTCCAAAAGGGGGTATAGCTCAGTGGTAGAGCATTTGACTGCAGATCAAGAGGTCCCCGGTTCAAATCCGAGTGCCCCCTTTATAGTGTCCCGATCTGAATGTGATCTTTGGTACTGTTATCCTAATTCACAACAAGCCAAACACTTTATTTTACTTTCTACAGACGAATTTAAGAAAATTACTGGGATTTTTTTTTTTTACTTTGAAAAAGGTTCTCTGAAAGGGGGTATAGCTCAGTGGTAGAGCATTTGACTGCAGATCAAGAGGTCCCCGGTTCAAATCCGAGTGCCCCCTTTAACATGTCCCGATCTGAATGTGATCTTTGGAACTGTTATCCTAGTTCACAACAAGCCAAACACTTTATTTCACCTTCTACAGACGAATTGAAGAAAATTACTCGGATTTTTTTTTTACTTTGAAAAAGGTTCTCCGAATGGGGGTATAGCTCACTGGTAGAGCATTTGACTGCAGACCAAGAGGTCCCCGGTTCAAATCCGAGTGCCCCCTTTATAGTGTCCCGATCTGAATGTGATCTTTGGTACTGTTATCCTAGTTCACAACAAGCCAAACACTTTATTTTACCTTCTACAGACTAATTTAAGAAAATTACTCAGATTTTTTTTTTACTTTGAAAAAGGTTCTCCAAAAGGGGGTATAGCTCAATGGTAGAGCATTTGACTGCAGATCAAGAGGTCCGTGGTTCAAATCCGAGTGCCCCCTTTAACATGTCCCGATCTGAATGTGATCTTTGGTACTGTTATGCCAGTGTCCAACAAGCCAAACACTTTATTTTACCTTCTACAGACGAATTTAAGAAAATTACTGGGATTTTTTTTTTTACTTTGAAAAAGGTTCTCTGAAAGGGGGTATAGCTCAGTGGTAGAGCATTTGACTGCAGTTCAAGAGGTCCCCGGTTCAAATCCGAGTGCCCCCTTTAACATGTCCTAATCTGAATGTGATCTTTGGTACTGTTATCCTAATCCACAACAAGCCAAACACTTCATTTTACTTTCTACAGACGAATTTAAGAAAATTACTGGGATTTTTTTTTTTACTTTGAAAAAGGTTCTCTGAAAGGGGGTATAGCTCAGTGGTAGAGCATTTGACTGCAGATCAAGAGGTCCCCGGTTCAAATCCGAGTGCCCCCTTTATAGTGTCCCGATCTGAATGTGATCTTTGGTACTGTTATCCTAGTTCACAACAAGCCAAACACTTTATTTTACCTTCTACAGACGAATTTAAGAAAATTACTCAGATTTTTTTTTTACTTTGAAAAAGGTTCTCCAAAAGGGGGTATAGCTCAGTGGTAGAGCATTTGACTGCAGATCAAGAGGTCCCCGGTTCAAATCCGAGTGCCCCCTTTAACATGTCCCGATCTGAATGTGATCTTTGGTACTGTTATGCCAGTGTCCAACAAGCCAAACACTTTATTTTACCTTCTACAGACGAATTTAAGAAAATTACTGGGATTTTTTTTTTTACTTTGAAAAAGGTTCTCTGAAAGGGGGTATAGCTCAGTGGTAGAGCATTTGACTGCAGATCAAGAGGTCCCCGGTTCAAATCCGAGTGCCCCCTTTATAGTGTCCCGATCTGAATGTGATCTTTGGTACTGTTATGCCAGTGTCCAACAAGCCAAACACTTTATTTTACCTTCTACAGACGAATTTAAGAAAATTACTGGGATTTTTTTTTTTACTTTGAAAAAGGTTCTCTGAAAGGGGGTATAGCTCAGTGGTAGAGCATTTGACTGCAGATCAAGAGGTCCCCGGTTCAAATCCGAGTGTCCCCTTTATAGTGTCCCGATCTGAATGTGATCTTTGGTACTGTTATCCTAGTTCACAACAAGCCAAACACTTTATTTTACCTTCTACAGACGAATTTAAGAAAATTACTCAGATTTTTTTTTTACTTTGAAAAAGGTTCTCCAAAAGGGGGTATAGCTCAGTGGTAGAGCATTTGACTGCAGATCAAGAGGTCCCCGGTTCAAATCCGAGTGCCCCCTTTAACATGTCCCAATCTGAATGTGATCTTTGGTACTGTTATGCCAGTGTCCAACAAGCCAAACACTTTATTTTACCTTCTACAGACGAATTTAAGAAAATTACTGAGATTTTTTTTTTTACTTTGAAAAAGGTTCTCTGAAAGGGGGTATAGCTCAGTGGTAGAGCATTTGACTGAAGATCAAGAGGTCCCCGGTTCAAATCTGAGTGTCCCCTTTAACATGTCCCGATCTGAATGTGATCTTTGGAACTGTTATCCTAGTTCACAACAAGCCAAACACTTTATTTCACCTTCTACAGACGAATTGAAGAAAATTACTCGGATTTTTTTTTTACTTTGAAAAAGGTTCTCTGAAAGGGGGTATAGCTCAGTGGTAGAGCATTTGACTGCAGATCAAGAGGTCCCCGGTTCAAATCTGAGTGCCCCCTTTAACATGTCCCGATCTGAATGTGATCTTTGGTACTGTTATGCCAGTGTCCAACAAGCCAAACACTTTATTTTACTTTCTACAGACGAATTTAAGAAAATTACTCGGATTTTTTTTTTTACTTTGAAAAAGGTTCTCTGAAAGGGGGTATAGCTCAGTGGTAGAGCATTTGACTGCAGTTCAAGAGGTCCCCGGTTCAAATCCGAGTGCCCCCTTTAACATGTCCTAATCTGAATGTGATCTTTGGTACTGTTATCCTAATTCACAACAAGCCAAACACTTTATTTTACTTTCTACAGACGAATTTAAGAAAATTACTCGGATTTTTTTTTTTTACTTTGAAAAAGGTTTTCTGAAAGGGGGTATAGCTCAGTGGTAGAGCATTTGACTGCAGTTCAAGAGGTCCCCGGTTCAAATCCGAGTGTCCCCTTTAACATGTCCCGATCTGAATGTGATCTTTGGAACTGTTATCCTAGTTCACAACAAGCCAAACACTTTATTTCACCTTCTACAGACGAATTGAAGAAAATTACTCGGATTTTTTTTTTACTTTGAAAAAGGTTCTCTGAAAGGGGGTATAGCTCAGTGGTAGAGCATTTGACTGCAGTTCAAGAGGTCCCCGGTTCAAATCCGAGTGCCCCCTTTATAGTGTCCCGATCTGAATGTGATCTTTGGTACTGTTATCCTAATTCACAACAAGCCAAACACTTTATTTTACCTTCTACAGACGAATTTAAGAAAATTACTCAGATTTTTTTTTTACTTTGAAAAAGGTTCTCTGAAAGGGGGTATAGCTCAATGGTAGAGCATTTGACTGCAGATCAAGAGGTCCCCGGTTCAAATCCGAGTGCCCCCTTTAACATGTCCCGATCTGAATGTGATCTTTGGTACTGTTATCCTAATTCACAACAAGCCAAACACTTTATTTTACCTTCTACAGACGAATTTAAGAAAATTACTGTAATTTTTTTTTTTACTTTGAAAAAGGTTCTCTGAAAGGGGGTATAGCTCAGTGGTAGAGCATTTGACTGCAGATCAAGAGGTCCCCGGTTCAAATCCGAGTGCCCCCTTTATAGTGTCCCGATCTGAATGTGATCTTTGGTACTGTTATCCTAGTTCACAACAAGCCAAACACTTTATTTTACTTTCTACAGACGAATTTAAGAAAATTACTCGGATTTTTTTTTTTACTTTGAAATTGGTTTTTTGAAAGGGGGTATAGCTCAGTGGTAGAGCATTTGACTGCAGATCAAGAGGTCCCCGGTTCAAATCCGAGTGCCCCCTTTAACATGTCCTGATCTGAATGTGATCTTTGGTACTGTTATCCTAGTTCACAACAAGCCAAACACTTTATTTTACCTTCTACAGACGAATTTAAGAAAATTACTCAGATTTTTTTTTTACTTTGAAAAAGGTTCTCCAAAAGGGGGTATAGCTCAGTGGTAGAGCATTTGACTGCAGATCAAGAGGTCCCCGGTTCAAATCCGAGTGCCCCCTTTAACATGTCCCGATCTGAATGTGATCTTTGGTACTGTTATGCCAGTGTCCAACAAGCCAAACACTTTATTTTACCTTCTACAGACGAATTTAAGAAAATTACTGGGATTTTTTTTTTTACTTTGAAAAAGGTTCTCTGAAAGGGGGTATAGCTCAGTGGTAGAGCATTTGACTGCAGATCAAGAGGTCCCCGGTTCAAATCCGAGTGCCCCCTTTATAGTGTCCCGATCTGAATGTGATCTTTGGTACTGTTATGCCAGTGTCCAACAAGCCAAACACTTTATTTTACCTTCTACAGACGAATTTAAGAAAATTACTGGGATTTTTTTTTTTACTTTGAAAAAGGTTCTCTGAAAGGGGGTATAGCTCAGTGGTAGAGCATTTGACTGCAGATCAAGAAGGTCCCCGGTTCAAATCCGAGTGCCCCCTTTATAGTGTCCCGATCTGAATGTGATCTTTGGTACTGTTATCCTAGTTCACAACAAGCCAAACACTTTATTTTACTTTCTACAGACGAATTTAAGAAAATTACTCGGATTTTTTTTTTTACTTTGAAAAAGGTTCTCTGAAAGGGGGTATAGCTCAGTGGTAGAGCATTTGACTGCAGATCAAGAGGTCCCCGGTTCAAATCCGAGTGCCCCCTTTATAGTGTCCCGATCTGAATGTGATCTTTGGTACTGTTATCCTAGTTCACAACAAGCCAAACACTTTATTTTACCTTCTACAGACGAATTTAAGAAAATTACTCAGATTTTTTTTTTACTTTGAAAAAGGTTCTCCAAAAGGGGGTATAGCTCAGTGGTAGAGCATTTGACTGCAGATCAAGAGGTCCCCGGTTCAAATCCGAGTGCCCCCTTTAACATGTCCCAATCTGAATGTGATCTTTGGTACTGTTATGCCAGTGTCCAACAAGCCAAACACTTTATTTTACCTTCTACAGACGAATTTAAGAAAATTACTGAGATTTTTTTTTTTACTTTGAAAAAGGTTCTCTGAAAGGGGGTATAGCTCAGTGGTAGAGCATTTGACTGCAGATCAAGAGGTCCCCGGTTCAAATCCGAGTGCCCCCTTTAACATGTCCTAATCTGAATGTGATCTTTGGTACTGTTATCCTAGTTCACAACAAGCCAAACACTTTATTTCACCTTCTACAGACGAATTTAAGAAAATTACTGGGATTTTTTTTTTTACTTTGAAAAAGGTTTTCTGAAAGGGGGTATAGCTCAGTGGTAGAGCATTTGACTGCAGATCAAGAGGTCCCCGGTTCAAATCCGAGTGCCCCCTTTATAGTGTCCCGATCTGAATGTGATCTTTGGTACTGTTATCCTAATTCACAACAAGCCAAACAGTTTATTTTACTTTCTACAGACGAATTTAAGAAAATTACTCGGATTTTTTTTTTTACTTTGAAAAAGGTTCTCTGAAAGGGGGTATAGCTCAGTGGTAGAGCATTTGACTGCAGTTCAAGAGGTCCCAGGTTCAAATCCGAGTGCCCCCTTTAACATGTCCTAATCTGAATGTGATCTTTGGTACTGTTATCCTAATTCACAACAAGCCAAACACTTTATTTTACTTTCTACAGACGAATTTAAGAAAATTACTGGGATTTTTTTTTTTACTTTGAAAAAGGTTCTCTGAAAGGGGGTATAGCTCAGTGGTAGAGCATTTGACTGCAGATCAAGAGGTCCCCGGTTCAAATCCAAGTGCCCCCTTTATAGTGTCCCGATCTGAATGTGATCTTTGGTACTGTTATCCTAGTTCACAACAAGCCACACACTTTATTTTACTTTTACAGACGAATTTAAGAAAATTACTCAGATTTTTTTTTTTACTTTGAAGCAGGTTTTCTGAAAGGCGGTATAGCTCAGTGGTAGTGCATTTGACTGCAGTTCAAGAGGTCCCCGGTTCAAATCCGACTGCTCCCTTTATAGTGTCCCAATCTGAATGTGATCATTGGTACTGTTATCCTAGTTCACAACAAGCCAAACACTTTATTTCACCTTCTACAGACGAATTGAAGAAAATTACTCTGATTTTTTTTTTTTACTTTGAAAAAGGTTCTCTAAAAGGGGGTATAGCTCAGTGGTAGAGCATTTGACTGCAGTTCAAGAGGTCCCAGGTTCAAATCCGAGTGCCCCCTTTAACATGTCCCGATCTGAATGTGATCTTTGGTACTGTTATCCTAGTTCACAACAAGCCAAACACTTTATTTCACCTTCTACAGACGAATTGAAGAAAATTACTCTGATTTTTTTTTTTTACTTTGAAAAAGGTTCTCTAAAAGGGGGTATAGCTCAGTGGTAGAGCATTTGACTGCAGATCAAGAGGTCCCCGCTTCAAATCCGAGTGCCCCCTTTAACATGTCCTAATCTGAATGTGATCTTTGGTACTGTTATCCTAATTCACAACAAGCCAAACACTTTATTTTACTTTCTACAGACGAATTTAAGAAAATTACTGGGATTTTTTTTTTTACTTTGAAATTGGTTTTCTGAAAGGGGGTATAGCTCAGTGGTAGAGCATTTGACTGCAGATCAAGAGGTCCCCGGTTCAAATCCGAGTGCCCCCTTTATAGTGTCCCGATCTGAATGTGATCTTTGGTACTGTTATCCTAGTTCACAACAAGCCACACACTTTATTTTACTTTTACAGACGAATTTAAGAAAATTACTCAGATTTTTTTTTTTACTTTGAAACAGGTTCTCTGAAAGGGGGTATAGCTCAGTGGTAGAGCATTTGACTGCAGATCAAGAGGTCCCCGGTTCAAATCCGAGTGCCCCCTTTAACATGTCCTAATCTGAATGTGATCTTTGGTACTGTTATCCTAATTCACAACAAGCCAAACACTTTATTTTACTTTCTACAGACGAATTTAAGAAAATTACTGGGATTTTTTTTTTTACTTTGAAAAAGGTTCTCTGAAAGGGGGTATAGCTCAGTGGTAGAGCATTTGACTGCAGATCAAGAGGTCCCCGGTTCAAATCCGAGTGCCCCCTTTATAGTGTCCCGATCTGAATGTGATCTTTGGTACTGTTATCCTAGTTCACAACAAACCAAACACTTTATTTTACCTTCTACAGGCTAATTTAAGAAAATTACTCAGATTTTTTTTTTACTTTGAAAAAGGTTCTCCAAAAGGGGGTATAGCTCAGTGGTAGAGCATTTGACTGCAGATCAAGAGGTCCCCGGTTCAAATCCGAGTGCCCCCTTTAACATGTCCCAATCTGAATGTGATCTTTGGTACTGTTATCCTAATTCACAACAAGCCAAACACTTTATTTCACCTTCTACAGACGAATTGAAGAAAATTACTCGGATTTTTTTTTTTTACTTTGAAAAAGGTTTTCTGAAAGGGGGTATAGCTCAGTGGTAGAGCATTTGACTGCAGATCAAGAAGTCCCCGGTTCAAATCCGAGTGTCCCCTTTAACATGTCCTAATCTGAATGTGATCTTTGGTACTGTTATCCTAATTCACAACAAGCCAAACACTTTATTTTACCTTCTACAGGCTAATTTAAGAAAATTACTCAGATTTTTTTTTTTTACTTTGAAAAAGGTTTTCTGAAAGGGGGTATAGCTCAGTGGTAGAGCATTTGACTGCAGATCAAGAAGTCCCCGGTTCAAATCCGAGTGCCCCCTTTAACATGTCCTAATCTGAATGTGATCTTTGGTACTGTTATCCTAATTCACAACAAGCCAAACACTTTATTTTACCTTCTACAGGCTAATTTAAGAAAATTACTCAGATTTTTTTTTTACTTTGAAAAAGGTTTTCTGAA
Organism: Vimba vimba; assembly: GCA_022828995.1. NCBI lineage: Eukaryota > Metazoa > Chordata > Actinopteri > Cypriniformes > Leuciscidae > Vimba > Vimba vimba. The sequence continues at coordinate 28,403,265 of CM040838.1, forward strand.
AGGGGGTATAGCTCAGTGGTAGAGCATTTGACTGCAGATCAAGAGGTCCCCGGTTCAAATCCGAGTGCCCCCTTTAACATGTCCTAATCTGAATGTGATCTTTGGTACTGTTATCCTAATTCACAACAAGCCAAACACTTTATTTTACCTTCTACAGACGAATTGAAGAAAATTACTCGGATTTTTTTTTTTTACTTTGAAAAAGGTTTTCTGAAAGGGGGTATAGCTCAGTGGTAGAGCATTTGACTGCAGATCAAGAAGTCCCCGGTTCAAATCCGAGTGCCCCCTTTATAGTGTCCCGATCTGAATGTGATCTTTGGTACTGTTATGCCAGTGTCCAACAAGCCAAACACTTTATTTTACCTTCTACAGACTAATTTAAGAAAATTACTCAGATTTTTTTTTTTACTTTGAAAAAGGTTCTCCAAAAGGGGGTATAGCTCAGTGGTAGAGCATTTGACTGCAGATCAAGAAGTCCCCGGTTCAAATCCGAGTGCCCCCTTTAACATGTCCTAATCTGAATGTGATCTTTGGTACTGTTATCCTAGTTCACAACAAGCCAAACACTTTATTTTACTTTCTACAGACGAATTTAAGAAAATTACTCGGATTTTTTTTTTTACTTTGAAATTGGTTTTCCGAAAGGGGGTATAGCTCAGTGGTAGAGCATTTGACTGCAGATCAAGAGGTCCCCGGTTCAAATCCGAGTGCCCCCTTTAACATGTCCTAATCTGAATGTGATCTTTGGTACTGTTATCCTAATTCACAACAAGCCAAACACTTTATTTCACCTTCTACAGACGAATTGAAGAAAATTACTCGGATTTTTTTTTTACTTTGAAAAAGGTTCTCTGAAAGGGGGTATAGCTCAGTGGTAGAGCATTTGACTGCAGTTCAAGAGGTCCCCGGTTCAAATCCGAGTGCCCCCTTTAACATGTCCTAATCTGAATGTGATCTTTGGTACTGTTATGCCAGTGTCCAACAAGCCAAACACTTTATTTTACCTTCTAAAGACGAATTTAAGAAAATTACTGGGATTTTTTTTTTTACTTTGAAACAGGTTCTCTGAAAGGGGGTATAGCTCAGTGGTAGAGCATTTGACTGCAGATCAAGAGGTCCCCGGTTCAAATCCGAGTGCCCCCTTTAACATGTCCTAATCTGAATGTGATCTTTGGTACTGTTATCCTAGTTCACAACAAGCCAAACACTTTATTTTACTTTCTACAGACGAATTTAAGAAAATTACTCGGATTTTTTTTTTTACTTTGAAAAAGGTTCTCCGAAAGGCGGTATAGCTCAGTGGTAGAGCATTTGACTGCAGATCAAGAGGTCCCCGGTTCAAATCCGAGTGCCCCCTTTAACATGTCCTAATCTGAATGTGATCTTTGGTACTGTTATCCTAATTCACAACAAGCCACACACTTTATTTTACTTTTACAGACGAATTTAAGAAAATTACTCGGATTTTTTTTTTTACTTTGAAAAAGGTTCTCTAAAAGGCGGTATAGCTCAGTGGTAGAGCATTTGACTGCAGATCAAGAGGTCCCCGGTTCAAATCCGAGTGCCCCCTTTAACATGTCCTAATCTGAATGTGATCTTTGGTACTGTTATCCTAATTCACAACAAGCCAAACACTTTATTTCACCTTCTACAGACGAATTGAAGAAAATTACTCTGATTTTTTTTTTTTACTTTGAAAAAGGTTCTCTAAAAGGCGGTATAGCTCAGTGGTAGAGCATTTGACTGCAGATCAAGAGGTCCCCGGTTCAAATCCGAGTGCCCCCTTTAACATGTCCTAATCTGAATGTGATCTTTGGTACTGTTATCCTAATTCACAACAAGCCACACACTTTATTTTACTTTTACAGACGAATTTAAGAAAATTACTCGGATTTTTTTTTTTACTTTGAAATTGGTTTTCCGAAAGGGGGTATAGCTCAGTGGTAGAGCATTTGACTGCAGATCAAGAGGTCCCCGGTTCAAATCCGAGTGCCCCCTTTATAGTGTCCCGATCTGAATGTGATCTTTGGAACTGTTATCCTAGTTCACAACAAGCCAAACACTTTATTTCACCTTCTACAGACGAATTGAAGAAAATTACTCAGATTTTTTTTTTTTACTTTGAAAAAGGTTTTCTGAAAGGGGGTATAGCTCAGTGGTAGAGCATTTGACTGCAGATCAAGAGGTCCCCGGTTCAAATCCGAGTGCCCCCTTTAACATGTCCTAATCTGAATGTGATCTTTGGTACTGTTATCCTAGTTCACAACAAACCAAACACTTTATTTTACCTTCTACAGGCTAATTTAAGAAAATTACTCAGATTTTTTTTTTACTTTGAAAAAGGTTCTCCAAAAGGGGGTATAGCTCAGTGGTAGAGCATTTGACTGCAGATCAAGAGGTCCCCGGTTCAAATCCGAGTGCCCCCTTTAACATGTCCTAATCTGAATGTGATCTTTGGTACTGTTATCCTAATTCACAACAAGCCACACACTTTATTTTACTTTCTACAGACGAATTTAAGAAAATTACTGGGATTTTTTTTTTTACTTTGAAAAAGCTTTTCTGAAAGGGGGTATAGCTCAGTGGTAGAGCATTTGACTGCAGTTCAAGAGGTCCCCGGTTCAAATCCGAGTGCCCCCTTTAACATGTCCTAATCTGAATGTGATCTTTGGTACTGTTATCCTAATTCACAACAAGCCACACACTTTATTTTACTTTCTACAGACGAATTTAAGAAAATTACTGGGATTTTTTTTTTTACTTTGAAAAAGCTTTTCTGAAAGGGGGTATAGCTCAGTGGTAGAGCATTTGACTGCAGATCAAGAGGTCCCCGGTTCAAATCCGAGTGCCCCCTTTAACATGTCCTAATCTGAATGTGATCTTTGGAACTGTTATCCTAGTTCACAACAAGCCAAACACTTTATTTCACCTTCTACAGACGAATTGAAGAAAATTACTCTGATTTTTTTTTTTTACTTTGAAAAAGGTTCTCTAAAAGGGGGTATAGCTCAGTGGTAGAGCATTTGACTGCAGATCAAGAGGTCCCCGGTTCAAATCCGAGTGCCCCCTTTAACATGTCCTAATCTGAATGTGATCTTTGGTACTGTTATCCTAATTCACAACAAGCCAAACACTTTATTTTACCTTCTACAGGCTAATTTAAGAAAATTACTCAGATTTTTTTTTTACTTTGAAAAAGGTTCTCCAAAAGGGGGTATAGCTCAGTGGTAGAGCATTTGACTGCAGATCAAGAGGTCCCCGGTTCAAATCCGAGTGCCCCCTTTATAGTGTCCCGATCTGAATGTGATCTTTGGTACTGTTATGCCAGTGTCCAACAAGCCAAACACTTTATTTTACCTTCTACAGACTAATTTAAGAAAATTACTGGGATTTTTTTTTTTACTTTGAAACAGGTTCTCTGAAAGGGGGTATAGCTCAGTGGTAGAGCATTTGACTGCAGATCAAGAGGTCCCCGGTTCAAATCCGAGTGCCCCCTTTAACATGTCCCGATCTGAATGTGATCTTTGGTACTGTTATGCCAGTGTCCAACAAGCCAAACACTTTATTTTACCTTCTACAGACGAATTTAAGAAAATTACTGGGATTTTTTTTTTTACTTTGAAACAGGTTCTCTGAAAGGGGGTATAGCTCAGTGGTAGAGCATTTGACTGCAGATCAAGAGGTCCCCGGTTCAAATCCGAGTGCCCCCTTTAACATGTCCTAATCTGAATGTGATCTTTGGTACTGTTATCCTAGTTCACAACAAGCCAAACACTTTATTTTACTTTCTACAGACGAATTTAAGAAAATTACTCGGATTTTTTTTTTTACTTTGAAAAAGGTTCTCCGAAAGGCGGTATAGCTCAGTGGTAGAGCATTTGACTGCAGATCAAGAGGTCCCCGGTTCAAATCCGAGTGCCCCCTTTATAGTGTCCCGATCTGAATGTGATCTTTGGTACTGTTATGCCAGTGTCCAACAAGCCAAACACTTTATTTTACCTTCTACAGACGAATTGAAGAAAATTACTCAGATTTTTTTTTTTTACTTTGAAAAAGGTTTTCTGAAAGGGGGTATAGCTCAGTGGTAGAGCATTTGACTGCAGATCAAGAGGTCCCCGGTTCAAATCCGAGTGCCCCCTTTAACATGTCCTAATCTGAATGTGATCTTTGGAACTGTTATCCTAGTTCACAACAAGCCAAACACTTTATTTCACCTTCTACAGACGAATTGAAGAAAATTACTCTGATTTTTTTTTTTTACTTTGAAAAAGGTTCGCTAAAAGGGGGTATAGCTCAGTGGTAGAGCATTTGACTGCAGTTCAAGAGGTCCCCGGTTCAAATCCGAGTGCCCCCTTTAACATGTCCTAATCTGAATGTGATCTTTGGTACTGTTATCCTAATTCACAACAAGCCACACACTTTATTTTACTTTCTACAGACGAATTTAAGAAAATTACTGGGATTTTTTTTTTTACTTTGAAAAAGCTTTTCTGAAAGGGGGTATAGCTCAGTGGTAGAGCATTTGACTGCAGATCAAGAGGTCCCCGGTTCAAATCCGAGTGCCCCCTTTAACATGTCCTAATCTGAATGTGATCTTTGGTACTGTTATCCTAATTCACAACAAGCCACACACTTTATTTTACTTTTACAGACGAATTTAAGAAAATTACTCAGATTTTTTTTTTTACTTTGAAAAAGGTTCTCCAAAAGGGGGTATAGCTCAGTGGTAGAGCATTTGACTGCAGATCAAGAGGTCCCCGGTTCAAATCCGAGTGCCCCCTTTATAGTGTCCCGATCTGAATGTGATCTTTGGAACTGTTATCCTAGTTCACAACAAGCCAAACACTTTATTTTACTTTCTACAGACGAATTGAAGAAAATTACTCGGATTTTTTTTTTTTACTTTGAAAAAGGTTTTCTGAAAGGGGGTATAGCTCAGTGGTAGAGCATTTGACTGCAGATCAAGAAGTCCCCGGTTCAAATCCGAGTACCCCCTTTAACATGTCCCGATCTGAATGTGATCTTTGGTACTGTTATGCCAGTGTCCAACAAGCCAAACACTTTATTTTACCTTCTACAGACGAATTTAAGAAAATTACTGGGATTTTTTTTTTTACTTTGAAACAGGTTCTCTGAAAGGGGGTATAGCTCAGTGGTAGAGCATTTGACTGCAGATCAAGAGGTCCCCGGTTCAAATCCGAGTACCCCCTTTAACATGTCCTAATCTGAATGTGATCTTTGGTACTGTTATCCTAGTTCACAACAAACCAAACACTTTATTTTACCTTCTACAGGCTAATTTAAGAAAATTACTCGGATTTTTTTTTTTTACTTTGAAAAAGGTTTTCTGAAAGGGGGTATAGCTCAGTGGTAGAGCATTTGACTGCAGATCAAGAAGTCCCCGGTTCAAATCCGAGTACCCCCTTTAACATGTCCTAATCTGAATGTGATCTTTGGTACTGTTATCCTAGTTCACAACAAACCAAACACTTTATTTTACCTTCTACAGGCTAATTTAAGAAAATTACTCAGATTTTTTTTTTACTTTGAAAAAGGTTCTCCAAAAGGGGGTATAGCTCAGTGGTAGAGCATTTGACTGCAGATCAAGAGGTCCCCGGTTCAAATCCGAGTGCCCCCTTTAACATGTCCCGATCTGAATGTGATCTTTGGTACTGTTATGCCAGTGTCCAACAAGCCAAACACTTTATTTTACCTTCTACAGACGAATTTAAGAAAATTACTGGGATTTTTTTTTTTACTTTGAAACAGGTTCTCTGAAAGGGGGTATAGCTCAGTGGTAGAGCATTTGACTGCAGATCAAGAGGTCCCCGGTTCAAATCCGAGTGCCCCCTTTAACATGTCCTAATCTGAATGTGATCTTTGGTACTGTTATCCTAGTTCACAACAAGCCAAACACTTTATTTTACTTTCTACAGACGAATTTAAGAAAATTACTCGGATTTTTTTTTTTACTTTGAAAAAGGTTCTCCGAAAGGCGGTATAGCTCAGTGGTAGAGCATTTGACTGCAGATCAAGAGGTCCCCGGTTCAAATCCGAGTGCCCCCTTTATAGTGTCCCGATCTGAATGTGATCTTTGGTACTGTTATCCTAATTCACAACAAGCCAAACACTTTATTTCACCTTCTACAGACGAATTGAAGAAAATTACTCAGATTTTTTTTTTTTACTTTGAAAAAGGTTTTCTGAAAGGGGGTATAGCTCAGTGGTAGAGCATTTGACTGCAGTTCAAGAGGTCCCCGGTTCAAATCCGAGTGCCCCCTTTAACATGTCCTAATCTGAATGTGATCTTTGGTACTGTTATCCTAATTCACAACAAGCCACACACTTTATTTTACTTTCTACAGACGAATTTAAGAAAATTACTGGGATTTTTTTTTTTACTTTGAAAAAGCTTTTCTGAAAGGGGGTATAGCTCAGTGGTAGAGCATTTGACTGCAGATCAAGAGGTCCCCGGTTCAAATCCGAGTGCCCCCTTTAACATGTCCTAATCTGAATGTGATCTTTGGAACTGTTATCCTAGTTCACAACAAGCCAAACACTTTATTTCACCTTCTACAGACGAATTGAAGAAAATTACTCTGATTTTTTTTTTTTACTTTGAAAAAGGTTCTCTAAAAGGGGGTATAGCTCAGTGGTAGAGCATTTGACTGCAGATCAAGAGGTCCCCGGTTCAAATCCGAGTGCCCCCTTTAACATGTCCTAATCTGAATGCGATCTTTGGTACTGTTATCCTAATTCACAACAAGCCACACACTTTATTTTACTTTTACAGACGAATTTAAGAAAATTACTCAGATTTTTTTTTTTACTTTGAAAAAGGTTCTCCAAAAGGGGGTATAGCTCAGTGGTAGAGCATTTGACTGCAGATCAAGAGGTCCCCGGTTCAAATCCGAGTGCCCCCTTTATAGTGTCCCGATCTGAATGTGATCTTTGGAACTGTTATCCTAGTTCACAACAAGCCAAACACTTTATTTTACTTTCTACAGACGAATTGAAGAAAATTACTCGGATTTTTTTTTTTTACTTTGAAAAAGGTTCTCTGAAAGGGGGTATAGCTCAGTGGTAGAGCATTTGACTGCAGATCAAGAAGTCCCCGGTTCAAATCCGAGTACCCCCTTTAACATGTCCTAATCTGAATGTGATCTTTGGTACTGTTATCCTAGTTCACAACAAACCAAACACTTTATTTTACCTTCTACAGGCTAATTTAAGAAAATTACTCAGATTTTTTTTTTACTTTGAAAAAGGTTCTCCAAAAGGGGGTATAGCTCAGTGGTAGAGCATTTGACTGCAGATCAAGAGGTCCCCGGTTCAAATCCGAGTGCCCCCTTTAACATGTCCAAATCTGAATGTGATCTTTGGTACTGTTATCCTAATTCACAACAAGCCAAACACTTTATTTCACCTTCTACAGACGAATTGAAGAAAATTACTCGGATTTTTTTTTTTTACTTTGAAAAAGGTTTTCTGAAAGGGGGTATAGCTCAGTGGTAGAGCATTTGACTGCAGATCAAGAGGTCCCCGGTTCAAATCCGAGTGCCCCCTTTAACATGTCCCGATCTGAATGTGATCTTTGGTACTGTTATGCCAGTGTCCAACAAGCCAAACACTTTATTTTACTTTCTACAGACGAATTTAAGAAAATTACTCAGAATTTTTTTTTACTTTGAAAAAGGTTCTCTGAAAGGGGGTATAGCTCAGTGGTAGAGCATTTGACTGCAGATCAAGAGGTCCCCGGTTCAAATCCGAGTGCCCCCTTTATAGTGTCCCGATCTGAATGTGATCTTTGGTACTGTTATGCCAGTGTCCAACAAGCCAAACACTTTATTTTACCTTCTACAGACTAATTTAAGAAAATTACTCAGATTTTTTTTTTTACTTTGAAAAAGGTTCTCCAAAAGGGGGTATAGCTCAGTGGTAGAGCATTTGACTGCAGTTCAAGAGGTCCCCGGTTCAAATCCGAGTGCCCCCTTTAACATGTCCCAATCTGAATGTGATCTTTGGTACTGTTATCCTAATTCACAACAAGCCAAACACTTTATTTCACCTTCTACAGACGAATTGAAGAAAATTACTCGGATTTTTTTTTTTTACTTTGAAAAAGGTTTTCTGAAAGGGGGTATAGCTCAGTGGTAGAGCATTTGACTGCAGATCAAGAAGTCCCCGGTTCAAATCCGAGTGCCCCCTTTAACATGTCCTAATCTGAATGTGATCTTTGGTACTGTTATCCTAATTCACAACAAGCCAAACACTTTATTTTACCTTCTACAGGCTAATTTAAGAAAATTACTCAGATTTTTTTTTTACTTTGAAAAAGGTTTTCTGAAAGGGGGTATAGCTCAGTGGTAGAGCATTTGACTGCAGATCAAGAGGTCCCCGGTTCAAATCCGAGTGCCCCCTTTAACATGTCCCGATCTGAATGTGATCTTTGGTACTGTTATGCCAGTGTCCAACAAGCCAAACACTTTATTTTACTTTCTACAGACGAATTTAAGAAAATTACTCAGAATTTTTTTTTACTTTGAAAAAGGTTCTCTGAAAGGGGGTATAGCTCAGTGGTAGAGCATTTGACTGCAGATCAAGAGGTCCCCGGTTCAAATCCGAGTGCCCCCTTTATAGTGTCCCGATCTGAATGTGATCTTTGGTACTGTTATGCCAGTGTCCAACAAGCCAAACACTTTATTTTACCTTCTACAGACTAATTTAAGAAAATTACTCAGATTTTTTTTTTTACTTTGAAAAAGGTTCTCCAAAAGGGGGTATAGCTCAGTGGTAGAGCATTTGACTGCAGTTCAAGAGGTCCCCGGTTCAAATCCGAGTGCCCCCTTTAACATGTCCCGATCTGAATGTGATCTTTGGTACTGTTATGCCAGTGTCCAACAAGCCAAACACTTTATTTTACCTTCTACAGACGAATTTAAGAAAATTACTGGGATTTTTTTTTTTACTTTGAAAAAGGTTCTCTGAAAGGGGGTATAGCTCAGTGGTAGAGCATTTGACTGCAGATCAAGAGGTCCCCGGTTCAAATCCGAGTGCCCCCTTTAACATGTCCTAATCTGAATGTGATCTTTGGTACTGTTATCCTAATTCACAACAAGCCAAACACTTTATTTCACCTTCTACAGACGAATTGAAGAAAATTACTCAGATTTTTTTTTTTACTTTGAAATTGGTTTTCCGAAAGGGGGTATAGCTCAGTGGTAGAGCATTTGACTGCAGATCAAGAGGTCCCCGGTTCAAATCCGAGTGCCCCCTTTATAGTGTCCCGATCTGAATGTGATCTTTGGAACTGTTATCCTAGTTCACAACAAGCCAAACACTTTATTTCACCTTCTACAGACGAATTGAAGAAAATTACTCAGATTTTTTTTTTTTACTTTGAAAAAGGTTTTCTGAAAGGGGGTATAGCTCAGTGGTAGAGCATTTGACTGCAGATCAAGAAGTCCCTGGTTCAAATCCGAGTGCCCCCTTTAACATGTCCTAATCTGAATGTGATCTTTGGTACTGTTATCCTAGTTCACAACAAACCAAACACTTTATTTTACCTTCTACAGGCTAATTTAAGAAAATTACTCAGATTTTTTTTTTACTTTGAAAAAGGTTTTCCAAAAGGGGGTATAGCTCAGTGGTAGAGCATTTGACTGCAGATCAAGAGGTCCCCGGTTCAAATCCGAGTGCCCCCTTTAACATGTCCTAATCTGAATGTGATCTTTGGAACTGTTATCCTAGTTCACAACAAGCCAAACACTTTATTTCACCTTCTTCAGACGAATTGAAGAAAATTACTCGGATTTTTTTTTTACTTTGAAAAAGGTTCTCTGAAAGGGGGTATAGCTCAGTGGTAGAGCATTTGACTGCAGTTCAAGAGGTCCCCGGTTCAAATCCGAGTGCCCCCTTTATAGTGTCCCGATCTGAATGTGATCTTTGGTACTGTTATCCTAATTCACAACAAGCCAAACACTTTATTTCACCTTCTACAGACGAATTGAAGAAAATTACTCGGATTTTTTTTTTACTTTGAAAAAGGTTCTCTGAAAGGGGGTATAGCTCAGTGGTAGAGCATTTGACTGCAGTTCAAGAGGTCCCCGGTTCAAATCCAAGTGCCCCCTTTAACATGTCCCAATCTGAATGTGATCTTTGGTACTGTTATCCTAATTCACAACAAGCCAAACACTTTATTTCACCTTCTACAGACGAATTGAAGAAAATTACTCGGATTTTTTTTTTACTTTGAAAAAGGTTCTCTGAAAGGGGGTATAGCTCAGTGGTAGAGCATTTGACTGCAGTTCAAGAGGTCCCCGGTTCAAATCCGAGTGCCCCCTTTAACATGTCCTAATCTGAATGTGATCTTTGGTACTGTTATCCTAATTCACAACAAGCCAAACACTTTATTTCACCTTCTACAGGCTAATTTAAGAAAATTACTCAGATTTTTTTTTTACTTTGAAAAAGGTTTTCCAAAAGGGGGTATAGCTCAGTGGTAGAGCATTTGACTGCAGATCAAGAGGTCCCCGGTTCAAATCCGAGTGCCCCCTTTAACATGTCCTAATCTGAATGTGATCTTTGGAACTGTTATCCTAGTTCACAACAAGCCAAACACTTTATTTCACCTTCTTCAGACGAATTGAAGAAAATTACTCGGATTTTTTTTTTACTTTGAAAAAGGTTCTCTGAAAGGGGGTATAGCTCAGTGGTAGAGCATTTGACTGCAGTTCAAGAGGTCCCCGGTTCAAATCCGAGTGCCCCCTTTATAGTGTCCCGATCTGAATGTGATCTTTGGTACTGTTATCCTAATTCACAACAAGCCAAACACTTTATTTCACCTTCTACAGACGAATTGAAGAAAATTACTCGGATTTTTTTTTTACTTTGAAAAAGGTTCTCTGAAAGGGGGTATAGCTCAGTGGTAGAGCATTTGACTGCAGTTCAAGAGGTCCCCGGTTCAAATCCAAGTGCCCCCTTTAACATGTCCCAATCTGAATGTGATCTTTGGTACTGTTATCCTAATTCACAACAAGCCAAACACTTTATTTCACCTTCTACAGACGAATTGAAGAAAATTACTCGGATTTTTTTTTTACTTTGAAAAAGGTTCTCTGAAAGGGGGTATAGCTCAGTGGTAGAGCATTTGACTGCAGTTCAAGAGGTCCCCGGTTCAAATCCGAGTGCCCCCTTTAACATGTCCCGATCTGAATGTGATCTTTGGTACTGTTATGCCAGTGTCCAACAAGCCAAACACTTTATTTTACCTTCTACAGACGAATTTAAGAAAATTACTGGGATTTTTTTTTTTACTTTGAAAAAGGTTTTCTGAAAGGGGGTATAGCTCAGTGGTAGAGCATTTGACTGCAGATCAAGAAGTCCCCGGTTCAAATCCGAGTGCCCCCTTTAACATGTCCTAATCTGAATGTGATCTTTGGTACTGTTATCCTAGTTCACAACAAGCCACACACTTTATTTTACTTTTACAGACGAATTTAAGAAAATTACTCGGATTTTTTTTTTTACTTTGAAATTGGTTTTCCGAAAGGGGGTATAGCTCAGTGGTAGAGCATTTGACTGCAGATCAAGAGGTCCCCGGTTCAAATCCGAGTGCCCCCTTTAACATGTCCTAATCTGAATGTGATCTTTGGTACTGTTATCCTAGTTCACAACAAACCAAACACTTTATTTTACCTTCTACAGGCTAATTTAAGAAAATTACTCAGATTTTTTTTTTACTTTGAAAAAGGTTTTCCAAAAGGGGGTATAGCTCAGTGGTAGAGCATTTGACTGCAGTTCAAGAGATCCCCGGTTCAAATCCGAGTGCCCCCTTTAACATGTCCTAATCTGAATGTGATCTTTGGTACTGTTATCCTAATTCACAACAAGCCAAACAGTTTATTTTACCTTCTACAGACTAATTTAAGAAAATTACTCAGATTTTTTTTTTTACTTTGAAAAAGGTTTTCTGAAAGGGGGTATAGCTCAGTGGTAGAGCATTTGACTGCAGATCAAGAGGTCCCCGGTTCAAATCCGAGTGCCCCCTTTAACATGTCCTAATCTGAATGTGATCTTTGGAACTGTTATCCTAGTTCACAACAAGCCAAACACTTTATTTCACCTTCTCCAGACGAATTGAAGAAAATTACTCGGATTTTTTTTTTTACTTTGAAAAAGGTTTTCTGAAAGGGGGTGTAGCTCAGTGGTAGAGCATTTGACTGCAGTTCAAGAGGTCCCCGGTTCAAATCCGAGTGCCCCCTTTAACATGTCCTAATCTGAATGTGATCTTTGGTACTGTTATCCTAATTCACAACAAGCCACACACTTTATTTTACTTTTACAGACGAATTTAAGAAAATTACTCAGATTTTTTTTTTTACTTTGAAAAAGGTTCTCCAAAAGGGGGTATAGCTCAGTGGTAGAGCATTTGACTGCAGTTCAAGAAGTCCCCGGTTCAAATCCGAGTGCCCCCTTTAACATGTCCTAATCTGAATGTGATCTTTGGTACTGTTATCCTAATTCACAACAAGCCAAACACTTTATTTTACTTTCTACAGACGAATTTAAGAAAATTACTGGGATTTTTTTTTTTACTTTGAAAAAGCTTTTCTGAAAGGGGGTATTGCTCAGTGGTAGAGCATTTGACTGCAGATCAAGAGGTCCCCGGTTTAAATCCGAGTGCCCCCTTTAACATGTCCCAATCTGAATGTGATCTTTGGTACTGTTATCCTAATTCACAACAAGCCAAACACTTTATTTTACTTTCTACAGACGAATTTAAGAAAATTACTGGGATTTTTTTTTTTACTTTGAAAAAGGTTCTCCAAAAGGGGGTATAGCTCAGTGGTAGAGCATTTGACTGCAGTTCAAGAGGTCCCCGGTTTAAATCCGAGTGCCCCCTTTAACATGTCCCAATCTGAATGTGATCTTTGGTACTGTTATCCTAATTCACAACAAGCCAAACACTTTATTTTACTTTCTACAGACGAATTTAAGAAAATTACTGGGATTTTTTTTTTTACTTTGAAAAAGGTTCTCCAAAAGGGGGTATAGCTCAGTGGTAGTGCATTTGACTGCAGTTCAAGAGGTCCCCGGTTCAAATCCGAGTGCCCCCTTTATAGTGTCCCGATCTGAATGTGATCTTTGGTACTGTTATCCTAGTTCACAACAAGCCAAACACTTTATTTCACCTTCTACAGACGAATTGAAGAAAATTACTCTGATTTTTTTTTTTTACTTTGAAAAAGGTTCTCCAAAAGGGGGTATAGCTCAGTGGTAGAGCATTTGACTGCAGTTCAAGAGGTCCCCGGTTCAAATCCGAGTGCCCCCTTTATAGTGTCCCGATCTGAATGTGATCTTTGGTACTGTTATGCCAGTGTCCAACAAGCCAAACACTTTATTTTACCTTCTACAGACTAATTTAAGAAAATTACTCAGATTTTTTTTTTTACTTTGAAAAAGGTTCTCCAAAAGGGGGTATAGCTCAGTGGTAGAGCATTTGACTGCAGTTCAAGAGGTCCCCGGTTCAAATCCGAGTGCCCCCTTTAACATGTCCTAATCTGAATGTGATCTTTGGTACTGTTATCCTAATTCACAACAAGCCAAACACTTTATTTTACCTTCTACAGGCTAATTTAAGAAAATTACTCAGATTTTTTTTTTACTTTGAAAAAGGTTCTCCAAAAGGGGGTATAGCTCAGTGGTAGAGCATTTGACTGCAGATCAAGAGGTCCCCGGTTCAAATCCGAGTGCCCCCTTTAACATGTCCCGATCTGAATGTGATCTTTGGTACTGTTATGCCAGTGTCCAACAAGCCAAACACTTTATTTTACCTTCTACAGACTAATTTAAGAAAATTACTCAGATTTTTTTTTTACTTTGAAAAAGGTTCTCCAAAAGGGGGTATAGCTCAGTGGTAGAGCATTTGACTGCAGATCAAGAGGTCCCCGGTTCAAATCCGAGTGCCCCCTTTAACATGTCCCGATCTGAATGTGATCTTTGGTACTGTTATGCCAGTGTCCAACAAGCCAAACACTTTATTTTACCTTCTACAGACGAATTTAAGAAAATTACTGGGATTTTTTTTTTTACTTTGAAAAAGGTTCTCTGAAAGGGGGTATAGCTCAGTGGTAGAGCATTTGACTGCAGATCAAGAGGTCCCCGGTTCAAATCCGAGTGCCCCCTTTATAGTGTCCCGATCTGAATGTGATCTTTGGAACTGTTATCCTAGTTCACAACAAGCCAAACACTTTATTTCACCTTCTACAGACGAATTGAAGAAAATTACTCGGATTTTTTTTTTACTTTGAAAAAGGTTTTCTGAAAGGGGGTATAGCTCAGTGGTAGAGCATTTGACTGCAGTTCAAGAGGTCCCCGGTTCAAATCCGAGTGCCCCCTTTAACATGTCCCGATCTGAATGTGATCTTTGGTACTGTTATGCCAGTGTCCAACAAGCCAAACACTTTATTTTACCTTCTACAGACGAATTTAAGAAAATTACTGGGATTTTTTTTTTTACTTTGAAAAAGGTTCTCTGAAAGGGGGTATAGCTCAGTGGTAGAGCATTTGACTGCAGTTCAAGAGGTCCCCGGTTCAAATCCGAGTGCCCCCTTTATAGTGTCCCGATCTGAATGTGATCTTTGGTACTGTTATCCTAATTCACAACAAGCCAAACACTTTATTTTACCTTCTACAGACTAATTTAAGAAAATTACTCGGATTTTTTTTTTTACTTTGAAAAAGGTTCTCTGAAAGGGGGTATAGCTCAGTGGTAGAGCATTTGACTGCAGATCAAGAGGTCCCCGGTTCAAATCCGAGTGCCCCCTTTATAGTGTCCCGATCTGAATGTGATCTTTGGTACTGTTATGCCAGTGTCCAACAACCCAAACACTTTATTTTACCTTCTACAGACGAATTTAAGAAAATTACTGGGATTTTTTTTTACTTTGAAAAAGGTTTTCCAAAAGGGGGTATAGCTCAGTGGTAGAGCATTTGACTGCAGATCAAGAGGTCCCCGGTTCAAATCCGAGTGCCCCCTTTATAGTGTCCCGATCTGAATGTGATCTTTGGTACTGTTATGCCAGTGTCCAACAAGCCAAACACTTTATTTTACCTTCTACAGACTAATTTAAGAAAATTACTCAGATTTTTTTTTTACTTTGAAAAAGGTTCTCTGGAAGGGGGTATAGCTCAGTGGTAGAGCATTTGACTGCAGTTCAAGAGGTCCCCGGTTCAAATCCGAGTGCCCCCTTTATAGTGTCCCGATCTGAATGTGATCTTTGGTACTGTTATCCTAATTCACAACAAGCCAAACACTTTATTTTACCTTCTACAGACTAATTTAAGAAAATTACTCAGATTTTTTTTTTACTTTGAAAAAGGTTCTCCAAAAGGTGGTATAGCTCAATGGTAGAGCATTTGACTGCAGATCAAGAGGTCCCCGGTTCAAATCCGAGTGCCCCCTTTAACATGTCCCGATCTGAATGTGATCTTTGGTACTGTTATGCCAGTGTCCAACAAGCCAAACACTTTATTTTACCTTCTACAGACGAATTTAAGAAAATTACTGGGATTTTTTTTTTTACTTTGAAAAAGGTTCTCTGAAAGGGGGTATAGCTCAGTGGTAGAGCATTTGACTGCAGTTCAAGAGGTCCCCGGTTCAAATCCGAGTGCCCCCTTTATAGTGTCCCGATCTGAATGTGATCTTTGGTACTGTTATCCTAATTCACAACAAGCCAAACACTTTATTTTACCTTCTACAGACTAATTTAAGAAAATTACTCGGATTTTTTTTTTTACTTTGAAAAAGGTTCTCTGAAAGGGGGTATAGCTCAGTGG
>CM040838.1:28421604-28514104 GCA_022828995.1 Vimba vimba
ACCTCTGTTGAGTATAATGAACTTACACAGCCACAGGCAGCAAGCTATACTCACAACTTGACGGGAGATGTGCAAACAGGACGGGCAAAACTAATGCGCATGCGCACTTCCTCAGGTACGGTGTCTTGTAGTGTCCATACAGTACTCAAACACGATCATTCACCAGAATGATATACATCTCCTTTCTTTAATTTGTGCCTTCTACGGCAAACAGAATAAAAGGCTAGGCATTAACTTACAACACTACGACAGTGAAATTTTACTTTTAACATTCAAAACATTTCAACATTCATATGTGAATTCAGTGCATTGAGTGGCAGTTGAAAACATTTTCACTGGAACAAAATAAAATTAAGTGCAGATTTTTGAACATAACAAGGCTATATGCTAAGCACTACAACCAGAACTATAGAGTCCCATGGAGTCTACTGCAGAATTATTTGTTTTTTACTTTTTTTTCTTAAATGTTTTTGGTTTGTAGTCCATAATAGCGAAATATTCATGGTTCATACTTTGGATTAGGCCTGCAGACGCGACCTGAGCGTGTCACATACTGTGTGTTACCTGGTTTTACCTTCGTTGGAGACTGGACAGCAGGCCTCTGCTGTTCACTGGTGGGCCGAGGTGTTAACTGGGCCTCTCAAGGTGTGTGTGGTGTGTATGGGGGTCTGTCTGGTGCAGCTGGATCGGCATACTGACAATCAAAGTCTGCAGGGTCGACCTGTCGTGGTGGTGGTTCGGCGACGGGGAGGATGTGGCGGCGATTTCTCCTGTAGGTCCCTCCGTCGGACTCGATGATGTAGGAGCGTGGTTCCTTGCACACTTCCTTCACGGTCCCCAAGTGGTCGTGTCCCTTGATGGTCTGCATCCTGACGACGTCCCTCTGCAAGCGGCTGTAGTGGGCGGCTTGATGCATCGTAGTATCGCTTTTGAACGAGTCTTTTATTTTGGAGTTGGGCAGTGACCCGCTTTGTGTTCTTCGGGGCTGTCTCCAGCAGTCTGGTGCTGACAGGAAGAGTCGAGCATGTCTGCCGTGACATCAGACGTTCTGCAGGTGAGCCCAATCCTTGGTCACAGGGAATGTTCCTGATGTTCAGCAGATTGAGATACACATCAGTCCCATCTCTGTGAGATTTTTCCATCAATGGTTTGGCACTGCGGACTGCTCTTTCTGCCAGTCCGTTTGACTGTGGATATCCCGGGCTGCTGGTGATGTGAATGAAGTCCCACTGCTCGGCGAAATCCTTGAAGCGCTGCTTGTGTATTGCCTCGCATTATCACTGATGAGGGTGTGAGGCGTTCTGTGGACAGAAAAGTGCCTTTTCAGCTTTGTGATCACAGCTGCTGAAGTTGTGTCACGGAGAAGGTCGATTTCATACCATCCTGAGTACAAGTCTACCAGCACCTGGTACTGTTGTCCGTGCCACTCAAACGTATCAGTAGCCACTGTAGACTATGGCAAGGCTAGGACTGGATGTGGCTGTAGAGGTTCCTTCTGCTGGTGTGGCCTGGTGCTGTTGCAGACGGAGCATGATAGCAGTTCTTCTGCAATGTCTTTGTTCATTGACGGCCAAAAGACTCCTGGCCCTGCGTCTGGTTGACTCTAAGCCTGGGTGACCTCTATGTACAATATTGATGTATTCCCGGTGCAGAGAGTGGGGAATTACTGTTTTGTGGCCCTTGATAACTATTCCATCTTCCACCACCAGCTCATCTCTGTAAGGGAAGAATGAACGGATGGATGGGTGGACGCTGTGTTCTTTGTCAGGCCATCTGCGTTGAATGATTGTGCTGAGAGTCTGTAGCACCTGATCTTGTGCTGTGTGGGTCCAGAGCTCCTCTAGTCTGTTAGTTGAGATGTAGCTGATGGGCTTTGTGAGACAGTTTTGTTTGGAGCTCGTGATAGGGTGTCGGCTAGGTACATGTGCTTACCCTTCTTGTAGACCAGTGTGATGTCGTAGGCCTGTAACTGTAGTAACATCCTTTGCAGTCGGGCAGGAGCAGTGTGGATGGGCTTCTTTAGGATTGTGACGATGGGTTGGTGGTCGGTTTCAATGACCGTGGGTTTCCCATACACGTAATCCTTGAATTTGATGCATGCAAACACCACTGCCAGCAGCTCCTTTTCAATTTGAGCGTATCGTGTTTCTGTGTTGGTGAGCGTGCGAGACACGTAGGCGACTGGTCTTTCCTCCTGTAGACATGCAGCTCCAAGTCCGTAACATGACGCATCACAGGTCAGTGTAACTGGTTTTCTCACATCATAGGAGGATAAGACTGGTGCACTGGATAAGCATGACTTGAGACGGTCGAACGCCTGCTGATGCTGTGGAAACCAGCACCACGCAGAATCTTTGTGCATGAGCTGTCTCAGAGGCGCTGCAATCTCACTTAGGTTTGGGATGAACTTCCCAAGATAGTTTACCATGCCAAGGAATCGCTGCATGGCTGGGACGTCCTGAGGGACTGGCATGGCTGTGATCGCCACAGTCTTGGCAGGGTCGGCTTTGAGGCCCTCCTTTGTAAATATGTGACCCACATAACAGACCTGGTACAGGCGGAACTTGCATTTGAGACGGTTCAGCCTGAGGTTTATCTCTCGGGCCCGGTCGAGCACTTGTTTTAGGTTAGCGTCGTGTTCTGTAGCATCACAACCTCCTATGATGATGTCGTGCACTATTATAGCACACGGATATCCTGCAAACAGCTGTTCCATTGAGCGCTGGAAAACTTCGCTTGCTGAGCTTATTCCAAATGGCATGCGAAGGAATCTGTAGCGCCCGAAAGGTGTGCTGAATGTGGTCAGCATTGATGACTTGTCATCGAGACGTATTTGCCAGAATGAGCTCTTTGCGTCTAACACAGAGAACACTGTAGCACCTGACATCTGGGTGGCAACTTCCTCAGCGCTGCGCATTGGATAATGGGGTCTCTTCAGAGCAGTGTTGAGGTATTTTGGATTGATACAGTCTCATGTCCTGTTTGTCCTTTTTGTGTGTTGCTACCATGGACGAAACCCAATCAATAGGTTCAGAAACTGTGGTTATGACACCTTTATTCTGCATGCTGTCAAGCTCGGCTTTGACTCGTGTCTGCATTGCCACTGGGATGTGGTGTGCTGGACAAAACACTGGTTGTACAGTTGGATCCAGTGTCATAGAGTATGTGATAGGGAGTTTTCCGAGCTCGTCACTGAACACATCTTTGTATTGTGCGAGAATCTGTTTGGTGAAGTCGGCATCGCTCTCAGTGCTGACCTGATGAATGTGGGGGCGCATTGTGACAATTCCTAAGCGCAAACATGCACGAAATCCCAGTAGTGGCACTACATCTCGGTCCACTAGGAAAAAAGGTAGTGTGTGTTGCTGTCCATCTAAACAGCAAGGCAGTGTGACAATTCCCATAGTCTCTATTTTGCTGCCTCCATAAGCCACTAAGTTGGTGTCTTTGCTGCATTTCACTGGTCGCTCGCCGTCAGCAAGCTGTTGGAAGGCGTCTTTTAACATAACATTACACCTAGCACCTGTATCAACTTTCATCTCAAAGGGCTTGTTATGTATGTCCAGTGTAACAAATCCTTCGTCCTTTCCTTCTGACTGAGGAGTGATGGTGTTCACACACTTGTCGTTTTTTACAGTTATGGCATTACTGGCCAAAAGCAGGACACTTGTCTCTCTGCGCAGCATGGCTACTTTCACAATTGCTGCAGTTTGTAATAGATTTTGTCTCGTATTTGCCTGCTTGAGGTTTATATCTTGACCTCTGGCGCCACCCACTGGAATTTGGCTGAATTGCGTCAACAGTGGTGGCTGTTTGGGGCATGGCTAGCATCCTATTACATTCCTCAGTCATCTCATATATGTGGCAGATTGTAATGACTTTAGTTAGAGTTAATTCGCTGTCACGTAGCAAAGTCTTTCGTATACTGTCATTTCTGATGCCACATACTACATTTCATTCTGTCACATATCAGTTCATCTGTCAGGTTTCCAAAGTGACAACTGTTAGCTTTGATCCTCAAGTCACTGATGTAGGATTCGGTAGTTTCGCCTTGCTTTTGATTTTGTGAATGAAACTTGTGTCTCTCCATAGTTTTGTTATGTTGAGGGTTACATACCTCCCGAAATTTCCGTTTCAGGCACTCGGGGTCTTCTCTGGACGGCTCCCTCTTCACCTGGCGCCCTCACCTCCACTGCGTAAACAAATGAACGCTCCCGTTCGATGGCCTCCGCTCCTGCGAGATTGAGGAGGATATATGCCTTTGTTTTGGCAGGCTTGTCAGAGTGTGGCGCTGTTATGAAGATCATACTCTTGTTCAAAAATCCGCCAATTCTCGGCGAGGTTCCCGTCAAAAACGAGGGGGTCTGGTCTACGAAATCCATCCACCATCGCGTCTTTAATCATAACTTTAACTTGACGTTAGTAGTTCTCTCAGCTCAAGACAGAAAAAAAACACATGAAACTCACAGGCGATAGATCCGTTTCATCTTCTGACACCATGTAGAAATGAGCGAGGAGTCCGTGATTTGAATCCAAGCCAAACGTGTTTATTACATAAACCTCTGTTGAGTATAATGAACTTACACAGCCACAGGCAGCAAGCTATAGCCTACTCACAACTTGGCGGGAGATGTGCACACAGGATTGGCAAAACTAATGCACATGCGCACTTTGAAAAAAGTTTTCCAAAAGGGGGTATAGCTCAGTGGTAGAGCATTTGACTGCAGATCAAGAGGTCCCCGGTTCAAATCCGAGTGCCCCCTTTATAGTGTCCCAATCTGAATGTGATCTTTGTTACTGTTATGCCAGTGTCCAACAAGCCAAACACTTTATTTTACCGTCTACAGACTAATTTAAGAAAATCACTTGGATTTATTTATTTTTTTTTACTTTGAAAAAGGTTCTTCTAAAGGGGGTATAGCTCAGTGGTAGAGCATTTGACTGCAGTTCAAGAGATCCCCGGTTCAAATCCGAGTGCCCCCTTTAACATGTCCCAATCTGAAAGTAATCTTAGGTACTTTTATGCTAGTTTCCAACAAGCCAGTCACTTCATTATTTTATCTTATACTGATGTATTGTTAAAATTACTGGGATTTTTTGTACTTTAATAGCTCAGTGGTAGAGCATTTGACTGCAGATCAAGAGGTCCTCGGTTCAAATCTGAGTGCCCCCTTTAACAAGTCAAGTCTTTGTTTATATTTCGCTTTTAACAATGCAGATTGTTCCAAAGCAGCTTTACATTGATAATAGGAAATTAAAGTAACAGAGATTGTTTTGTCTTTATAGCAGCTCTAGAATAAAGTTATTGTCTAGCTAAAGTTAGTTTGATTGATTCACTTCCGTTGCAACGATCATTAGTTATTAACTTATGGCTCATTTCCACTGAGCGGTACGGTACGGTACGGTACAGTACGGTACGGTACGCAATTATTTCAGTTTCCACTGTCAAAAGTTGTGAATGGTACCAATATGCCGAACCGTACCGTACCACTTTTTAGGTACCCTTCCGTTGGGGTACCTAGCACAGTGGTACGGTACTAAAGGGTGGAGCTAGACTCACTGCAGAACGTTGATTGGTTGACAAGAGTATCATCACTTGCGCGTGCTAAATCTGTGGTTTATTTATAAAGATTTATGAAAATTTGATCCAGGTTGTGAGATCCAGGCGATCACCAGGTGCTCGGCGCTAATGTACCCCACCTGGAACAGCCTTTCCTCGGCTAATCGTTCTGATGTTTGCCGCTGACTCTGACGTCTCTGTAGTGGTTAAACATGAGATATAATTCGTCTTGTGTATATCTAACGGGCGATCATTGGTCTCGTGAATCTATTATTTGTTCCCTGGCCAATCATTTTGGCTGAGGGCTAAGTGAAGTTTCATAACTTTATATATTTAAGCTATTTAACTTTACAGTTGTAAGGTTAGACTAGAGGACTCGCGTCCTCGGGAGTCATTCTCCTGAATCGGACTTGGCAAGTCCGAACTTTGTGTACTTGCTATTGAGAACCGCCTAATGTCGGCGCTTGGCTTTTTGTGACAAACACGCCCAGAAGCAAGAACAAGATCTGCTGTATGTCATCCAATGTTGTTTATGTTGCTTTCTTCACGCGAAAATGACGTTGATCGCTTCTTTCCGGCATAGGCTACACCACGCCTATCAAGTAAGGGTACTGTGGAAACGCAAGCCGATTCATGGTTTACCGACCCGAACCGTACCGCACCGCTCAGTGGAAACGAGCCATTAGGGGCCGCTAACACGACACCGTTTTAACAGAAAACTCTTAAGTTCTTTCTGCGCAAACTTCAAAAACGCGAACCTGTGAGAACGCTGATGCCGTGCACATGCGTATTACGAGTTCAGTCTATAGTTATGCGCGTTTGAATATATGTGCGCAGGCGTGTAGTCCTTCCCTACAAATCAACCCTCAACAAACTACTTTTCTGGCCTTAAAATTTATAATATAGAATTTTTATCGCTTCCGCGTAGCCACGCGAACCGACAACGCTTTATCTGTAGATAGGTAAAGGGAGGGGAGGGAGGCCTTCACAGGGGAGGGACTAGTTGACATTTCAGGACTTTGCTGTTGTTGCGTCCAAGCGCAGGTCCTTCATCAGATCTGGATACAGCCTGGATCCGGCAGACTGCGGTAAACCTCGGGATAAACATGTGGCTCTCTGAAAGGGGGTATAGCTCCACTGAGCTTTTGACTCCAGACCAAGGGCTCCCCGGTTCAAATCCGAGTGCCCCCTTTATCATGTCCCAATCTGAATGTGATCTTATGTACTTTTATGCTAGTTTCCAACAAGCCAAACACTTCATTCTTTTATGTTATACTGATGTATTTGAGAAAATTACTGGGATTTTTTGTAATTTACAAAAAGGTCTCTGAAAGGGGGAATATCATTTGACTGCAGATCAAAAAATCCCTGGTTCGAATCCAAGTGTCCACTTTATCATGTCCCAATCTGAAAGTAATCTTAGGTACTTTTATGCTAGTTTCCAACAAGCCAAACAGTTCATTCTTTTATGTTATACTGATGTATTTGAGATAATGACTGTGATTTTTTTACTTTGAAAAGGTTCTCCGAAAGGGGGTATAGCTCAGTGGTAGAGCATTTGACTGCAGATCAAGAGGTCCCCGGTTCCCCCTTTATCATGACCAAATCTGAGTGTGAATTTTGGTACAGTTATCCTAGTTTCTGTCAGTTCAAAGCCAAGTTCAAACTGTACAATTTTGCCGTCTGAGACCAATTTTGCAAATCCCAAAAGATCCCTTCCATCATATAGGCTAAAATTTGAAGTCTTTGATCGTTAGTTTGACATGTTTGCTGATTATTGACCGTTGTAATAAAATTTGACTTTCTGACAAAATTCTGGTCATTTACTAATCTTCTGTCAGAAGATTTGACTCACAGTCCTGCAGTGTGAATTATTCTACGCCGACCATCAAATTGTCTTTGTTTTTCAAGACAAGCCATGACCAAAATTAACATTAGAGATGTTTCACCATCACAGCTCACTGTGAACGTACGTATCATTGATTGATAATGTAAAACTCCGGACAAGTTTTCTTGAGTGCGTCCATTTTACCGTGTCTTGACTGTCGTACAGTCTGACATTAATGACTGAGATCTTACAGTGTGACATGGCTTACATCGGGAATGATGTTCGTACAGTCTAGCAAGGAACAATTGTAAAGGACTATTATGAATCGCACAGTGTGCACCCAGCTTTAGTTTCCTTAACTAAAGCTGGGTGCACACTGTGCGATTCATAATAGTCCTTTACAATTGTTCCTATACCTGTAATGACTGTTCAATACCTTTTAAAAAGTCATTACAGGTATAGGAGTATAGCTCAGTGGTAGAGTGTTTGACTGCAGATAACGAGGTCCTGGTTCAAATCTATTAGATCATGACCAAATTCTTGTATGCTGTTAGGTACTGTGATATGATTTATATCTGCTGGATGCAATGGCAGCTAACAACACTTGACACATAGACAAAGATATTTTCAGCTCAGTGATTTTACTGGCAAAAAATAATATTCCATACACTGATGATGATGATGATGATGATGATGATGATGATGATGATGATGATGATGATGGCATGTCTGAAATTGAGAAAGTATTACTAGATGACAAAAAAGAAAGAAAAAGTTTTTTTTACTTATTGTAATTATTTTTGTTATGATTATTTTATTACCATTGTTGTAATTATAATTATTTGTTTATATTTAAATATTTTTGTTATTCGATACTGTTGATTGTTGTTGTTATTATTATTAGTTTACATTTATTTTTTACCTTCTCCCCTTAATAATGTATGAATACGGTATCTTATATTTGTTTTAAGCCTGCCTGGGCTACTCTTTGCTATATCTGCTGTAATTGTTTTGTGGTAGCTCATAGTACATACTTGCACAGAAGCGAGATGATAAGAAAGTATCTCTAAACGTCAAAACGACAACGGTTAAAGCAAACAATCCTATTGGCCGAGAGAAAGCGAATCGTTTCTTGATTGGTCCATCGCCCCCGCCTCTTTGACTGACTCCGTCCTTTCTGTTCATCAAGTTTGGTTGAGTTGTTTGAGAGTTCATGACAGACTTAAAGAAGCGTGAAAAACTCGCGCCTTCACACATTATGAGCGGTGAGTTCATTTTATACTATCTGAGTGTGTTCATCAGCTTTAATCATCATGAAGGACAACTGTACTTGATGGATTTTAATGCGATATGTATGTTGTCAGACACTGACATCGATTCGCCCAAAACACTAAATCATGTTGTTCGCAAGTGATCGTAAACAGCAACGGTCACCTCGTAATAGCTAATACGAGCCATCTGAATGAGTTCGTCGTGAATTTGGTTGATTTTAGTTTTTTCTAGAGTGAGTGACCGTAATCTTCAGCTTGTTTGCTAAGTTTGGAAGTTGAGTTGATCAATACAGCGACCTACATTGAGTTATATAACACGAGCGATGATAAACAACGCTTATAAGATCACGAAAGCTAGCGAATGGACGTTAGCGATTATGATGACGGTTTGGCGAGTGAGTATTAAAGTTGTGTTAGTAAAGGAATATGGCCTCTGGACGCGTGTCAGGACTCTTCGGCTAACTCCTCGGATGATCCGTGAACACACTCGATAAAGACACATGCAGCTTTGAGTTTGCACTGAGTTTGTTTATGTTGACTGTGTGTCAGATCAACAGCAGAATCAAATGGCCGCGCTGGTGGAGAACGACACGAGCTTCATTCAGAAGAGAAACTCCAGCACGCCTCAAGTAAGTGCTCAAGTTTGCTCTCGTGTGTTTCACAGCATTGTAACTGTTCACTTTGGAGTTAGCTGTGTTTGCTCGCTTGTAATAACTGTGTCTGTCCTCTATATTATGCAGTTGTGAGTTTGTAAATGTAGGCAGGTCTGATTGTGAAGTAATGAATATCTGCCACTTCCTGCTGTGAAGGTTCACGGTGGATTGTGGGAGGGAAATGGGTGGATCAGGAAGGAGAATCTACTTTTAAAACTGTCACTGAAAGTAAAACAAAAGCAATGCTTCTGCTCTGTGATTGGAGGTGAGATCAGGGCTGTGTTTCTCAAAAGCATTGTAAGCCAAGTTGTGTGACACAATCCGATTTTTTTGTGCTCACGTGTGACTCAGATCTGTGTCTCTCCTGACCTTGTGAACAGCACAAACCACATGGAATCTGATCTTTTCAATTCTGGTTTGTGCCACTTCCATATGTTGGTCTGATTTCCAATGCCACCTCAGTCTGAACAGACATATTAGAATTTATGCGAATTTTACGTCACTCAATTATCACAATCCTGGTCTCATGGGAGTCACTTCAAAGATTTTACATACCTATTACATACCTATCTTTTTGTTTTTTATATTGCCTGCGCATAAATTCACTGGCGCAGATCACACTATAAATAAACGCGTGATCACAATGTCCTCCGTGTTTTCTTTTGTATGACTTTTTATTGTTTTTATTGTTCAGGGCCATGATCTGTTTGCACTGGAATCTGATATTGGCCACATTTACAGTTTTTTTTACAATCACTTTGCTACTATTTTCAGAACCTTGATGTCATTTTTCAAAACTCTAGACACAAAACTCAAAACGGTTATCACTTGTAACACAGGCTGTCTAATGTTCAAAACATTGCATTGTGCATTCACATCTTTAAAGAAATCTTGCACTTGCACAATCATTGGTTCAAAAAACAAATTTACTGTTAAATACCATTGAAACATAACTATAGATCACCCACACACAAGCAACCGATAGTTTCACTGTGTCATTGTTCGTACAATCATTAAATATTGTAGAACAAAATAGGTGATACAGGTTTCATTATGGTACTACATGTACAGTAAATACATCTCTGTAAAAGTACTGCAGTAGTAGAGAGAATACTACAGACACAGTGGAATCATTGAACAAAGTTTGTAATATATTGATGCAAAACACTACAGTACAATCACAACAGGTTTATTTGAATCAAAGCAAAAATAATTAGCTATGAAACAGAAAAGAAAAGACAGTACTGTAAAACATCAAATGCAGTGTTCCTCAACTTGCTTTGCTTGTACTGTAAGAAACAAAACAGGAGTGATTATCTATACAGTGCAGTACTGTCAATACTGTAAATAGTCTGAAAAGGTGGTACAGTATTTGGGACCATAGACAGTGTCTGATGAAGCATTATGATAAAATATTAGGCTATATCCATGGATATTGTAGTCTAATTGGTTCATGCTCCACGCGAATTGGTGACAATGAATCTCGTTATCTTGAAACTTTCATGATTTACAGTAAACATGGAAGATTGTTTGTCTGTTTCCATACAACTATGCATTAAGAGTAATGCAGTTACTTATCATTTTGAGCAGTTGTATCAAATGATAGTTAGATCATTGTAAGGAAATGAATAGACACTCATTTGAAATGTAATGTGTGAATTGCCTTTTGAAATAGTAGTACTTTGATGTTAAAGTTGTGTCATATTGAACAGGTGATTTTTGTAGAATGAACAAATGATCTAAGTTTTATGTGTATTGTATCCAAGCAATTGAGAAAAAGGTTAGAGTTTTGAAAAATGTGCATTTTGATCATTGGTTGTGAGTTTTGTGTCTAGAGTTGTGAAAAATGACATCAAGGTTCTGAAAATAGCAACAAAGTGATTGTAAAAAACTGTAAAACTACAATATGTGAACAGATATACAAAAAAAATCTGAGCAATAAATCAGAATTGAGCACTAAAGCTCGCAGTGTGAATTTAGCCTTAGAGACCCAGTGGTTCTACGATCTGGGCTTACGATGCTTTTGAGAAGCGCAGTCATCAGTTACCGGTACACTCGCACACAATTTATGAAAGCGAATGCAGATGTTTCCAGCTACTTACCAGAGCTCGATTTTGTGCGGCGTTGCACTTTAAAAATGCATCGCACCATAATTCATGCAGTGCAAGTTCCCAGAGTTGATGCGCAGTGCTATGTGGAGGGATTTGTCGTCTTTTAATGGTCAGTTTTCTCTTTCAGGTCAACAACTGTCATGGCAGAGCAACAGCTTGAAGATAGTGTTGCTAAGCAAGGAGTTAGTCTGAACAGGGCTGGGTGATATGGGCAAAAAAAGATCACCATCAATTTTCATATCAGTCGATATTGATAATTATCACAATAAATGTTAAATCTATATTTCTTACAAGTTTAAAGGCAGAGTGAATGTAAACCAGACAGTTAATTGTGGTTTTATATCTATCATCAGACTATTCTTGATCAGAGCATGACAACACTTGCCAAACATGCCAAACATGTTTTGTTTCTTAGAAATGCACATTTGACAGTAGCTTGTGCTGAGTGACGGTACACTTAAAAAAATGATTAGTTGAATTTAATTTTTTTTTTTTTATGGTAAGTGGTTTCACAAAATTGATTTTAGCTAGGCTACATTTAAACAAATGCATCAAGTTCAACTAAAATTGATTAAGTTCATCTTAATGCATTTGTTTAAATGTAGCTAAAATCAATTGTGTGCAACCATTTACCATAAAAAAAATTATTAAATTCAACAAATAATTTTTTTTTTTCAGTGTAGCAGTAGCTTGAGTTGGGATGCAGAATTAAATTTGTTCTTTATTAAAATCGGTAACATCTGTAAAAATTGTATCAACCTCATTTTTATAGGGTAAAATATAAATATTCTGACTGTTTGAGTTAGGATTAAAATTAACCATTGGTCTTCCATAGAATTTGTATCATGATAACCACAGTTAAAACCATCCATGGCACCTCACTACCATGGTAAAAAAAAAAAAGTAACTATATTGTTTGTTGTATTTGTGTAGCAAATTAGCTCTAAGGAAATAATAATAATCATATCTTATCATTGATTATGAATATTTGTATCAGTTAATAGAATAAACTTACTGTTGTAAATTAATATTACAATAAATTAACCTGTTTGTCACGTGAACACTCAGGGCCCTATCTTGCACCAAGCGCAATTGACTTTGTACACCGACGCATGTATCATTCCTATTTTGCACCCGACGCACAGCGGACTTTTCCCTCCACAGACGCACGTCGGTAAATTAGGGAGTGAAGCGCGCCTGCTCTTAAAGGGAATGTGAGATGACGCTCTGATTGGTTTATTTCACGTTACGCCCAAACCACACCTATGAGTAATGAAGCTACTTCAGACCAACACATTTTAGATTTGCGTCGGGCGCAAGAGTCATTTATCCCGCCGATATAATAGAAACAGCGCCCGAGATCCGCCCACAGTTACTTGTGTTTTGTGCTTGATACTTGCGCTTCAGATCGTTAAAATAGGGCCCTCAGTGTTAATTGTTTATTAATTCTAAGAAATGTACATTTCCAGGGTATGGGAAATGTCTTTCTTACTGTACAGTACTACTGAGAGCAAGTCTTCAAAATCTGCATGATTAGGGACTCCAGTATGAGCTTGAGACACGGACAACTTTACGTGTGACATGAACAAGATTTTAACAACTAGACTAAACACTTAAACTACTCTAACATACACATACATGCATACAGTTTACCAAGGGAAAGAGAGCTGAAGCAGAATACAATTGTTTGAAATTCAGCAGATCAACAGCCTTTAGCAAACCATCAGTTTAGTTCTAACATGCCCTTCTCTAAAAGGGGTAAGGGAAAGTCCAGCGTTTTGAGTGGATTCTGACTTCATTCAAACAAGTTTTACAAAAACATGTATTTAAATATTCTTTGTAGGACCTCAATTTTACCTTGAATTCTTCTTGGTTGAATGTCGTGATAATAACGATTCTTTTACATTTACAGGTAAAAGAAACAACAATAACATGTTTTCAGAAGACTTAATGTGTGTGCAGAACATTCTACCTCTGAACATACAACCTTAACACTTGTTTTTTTTTGCTTTTTGTTTCTCTTTGTCAAAAATTATAGATGCAAATGATATATACCTTCATACCACCCAGCTCTACATACATGGTTACAACATTTTATTTGTAATTATTGAAGTTCTGTCATTTAAAAAAAAAATGCTTGATTTGATAAATGTATTGTAAATGTATAAATAAACTGAACTAGGTGACTTAAATTTTTATTTATTTTTTTAAACGTGCAATAACAATGATCTCCTAAATGGCTCAAAAGCACGTTTACCTCCCCAGGACTCGCAGCAGCCTTCACCTTTAGCGCTGCTAGCAGCCACCTGCAGTCGGATTGATGAAAACGACACTGTGGAACAACAGACACGGCAAAGCCAGGCACAGGATACACAGATCGAGCTACAGCACCCTCATCTGTCACATGCCTCCAACGGCTGGCACATCATACCCGCAAGCTCTCAGGCTGCCACCAGCTCCACTAGCGCAACCTCTCCCTCGGAGGACAAAAGCAGACAGACTGGAGCTGTGCTGCAACCCCAGTATGTGATGGCGTCCTCACAAAACCTACAAAGTCAACAGGTGCTCACTGCCCTCTCTGGTGTGATGCCAAATATCCAGTATCAGGTGATCCCACAGTTTCAGACTGTAGATGGACAGCAGCTCCAGTTTGCTCAGACGGCTCAGGATGCGTCAAACACAGCATCCGGGCAGTTTCAGCTCGTGTCCTCGCCTAATGGAAACCAGCAGCTCATCGCTGCCCCCGCTAACCGAGGTACTGGTGCTGGAAACATCTTAACCGTCCCAGGCCTTTTCCAGCAAGCAATACCTCTGCAGAACATCAGTCTGGGTGGCACTGTGCTTCCCAGTCAGACGCAGTTCCTCACCAACATGCCTGTTCCTCTGAATGCTAACATCACTCTTCTCCCGGTTAGCTCTGGTACACCCGTCGGACCCGGAAGTGATCCGAACGCTGGAGGAAATTTAGGAACATCTCAACAGCTTCTCCAGTGCACGTCGTCTACAACTCCAGTGGAGTATTGCACTACTTCTACCAGCACGCGAACGGCCACATCAGGCATCGTAACACTAACCCAGAGTAGCAAAGGAGATACGGGAAAGCCCTTCCAGAACATGTCCGTCGCATCTGATAATCGAGACGGGCAGAAACAGTGTCAAGCACAGATTCTCATTCAGCCACAGCAGGTCCTGCAGACCATTCAGCCCGGCTCCGTCTCGGCCGGAGGTCAGATGTTCGCGACACAGACTTTGTCTCAGGATGGAGTGCAAAATGTTCAGATCCAGACCATCGCGAACGGAAGCCCCATCCTGATCCGTACCGTGGGTCCGAATGGCCAGGTCAGCTGGCAGACCCTTCAGTTGCAGAGCCCCGCTAACGCCCAGATCACACTGGCTCAGGCGGGGACACCAGGAACCATGCAGCTCTCTGGCCTTCAGACCATCAACTTGAACACGCTTGGCAGCGCAGGACTGATGCATCAGCTGCAGGGGGTTCCCATCACCATCTCCAATACAACAGGTTAGTCTGCTTTGCTTTTATTCTATTCTTTTTAGGGCTGCACGATTAATCGCAATGAAACCGCACGCGATCTGGCAAAGGCTGCGATTTATTTTATGTGCAGCTTGTCAGTGAAGTACAGCTGATCGGTAGTAAATGCTGCTCCTCCTGAACGCCAGAGGGCGTCACACACACACACACGCCAAATCATCTGAACACCGGAGAGCGTCTTACACACACACGCCAAATCATCTGAACGCCAAATCATCTGAACACCAAAGGGCGTCTCACACACACACACACACACACACGCCAAATCATCGGAACACCGGAGGGCATCTCACACACACACACACACACACACACACACACACCCACACACACATACATACACACACACACACAGACAAACACGCCAAATCATCTGAACACCAGAGGGCATCTCACACACACACACACACACCAAATCATCTGAACACCAGAGGGCGTCTCACACACACACGCCAAATCATCTGAACACTAGAGGGCGTCTCACACACACGCCAAATCATCTGAACACCAGAGGGCGTCTCACACACACACACCAAATCATCTGAACACCAGAGGGCGTCTCACACACACACGCCAAATCATCTGAACACCAGAGGGCGTCTCACACACACACACGCTCCAAATCATCTGAACACCAGAGGGCGTCTCACACACACGCCAAATCATCTGAACACCAGAGGGCATCTCACACACACACGCCAAATCATCTGAACGCCAAATCATCTGAACACCAGAGGGCGTCACACACACACACACACACACACACACACACACACACACACACACACACGCCAAATCATCTGAACGGCAAATCATCTGAACACCAGAGGGCGTCTCACACACACGCCAAATCATCTGAACACCAGAGGGCGTCTCACACACGCCAAATATGCCCCACTGCAGAAGTACAATAGTGCACATCATTCCAGTAAATCCCTGTGGGCGTCGTACTATCACTGTAAGATAAACAGAAGATTGAAATGCTTTGATTTATTAAATGTTGTCTTTTGTTGGACAAGAGGCTCATAAATGCTTCTCGTGTTTGGAAAGATGTTTGACTTTTTCAAATGCACGTTATAAGCGACTCAAACTCGCAGTGGTTTCAGATGGAGCTGCGTTTACAGAGCCATACGTCACTGACAAGCTGAGCATACAAATTAATCACAGCCTTTGCAATTTCATAATCGCAATAAACCAAATCGGTTTAAGCGTGATTTCATGTTAAATTGCGATTAATCGTGCAGCCCTAATTCTTATGAACATTTGTGCTGTTCTAATTTTAGGATACAGGAACGCTCCACTCATGTACCGCTCATGCTCATCGGGAAAGCAAAGTCCGCTCAAATAACGTGCCAGCATTGAATTCCTATGTATTAGTAGATGTGTTTCTGTTTGCAATAGCTCTACTGTGCTGTCACATATGAAGGACTAAAAATGACAGAAGGAAAAATAAATAAATAAATAAATAAAAGTAGAAATAAATAAATGCAGAAATAATAGTGAAAATAAATACATTTTGGTAATATAAATGGCTATTTTTTATAGAAGGCAGAACAATCCTTCCATCCACCATAGATAATTTCTCAAATTGCTTATCTAATCTGTCTCAGCTGCTGCCTGAACCCAAACAAACAGATGAACTAGAAGAACTAACTAGCACTATGAGCACCATTCTCTCTAGAACATTGGATGTTGTTGCACCCATTAAATTAAAAAAGGTCAGAGAGAAAATTAAAGCACCATGGAACAACAATACTACACATGTTCTAAAGAGAGAAACCCATAATTTAGAGCGTAAATGGAAACAAACTAATTTAGAGGTCTTTAGAATCGCGTGGAAAGACAGTATGTCACGTTATAAAAAGGCCCTAAAAGCGGCCAGGGCTGAGCACCTCCGCAAACTAATAGAAAACAACCAAAACAATCCTAGGTTTTTATTTAACACCGTGGCTAGACTAACTAATAAACAGACGTCACCCGAACAAAATATCCCATTACAGTTTAGTAGTAATGATTTCATTAACTTCTTCACTGAGAAAATAGAAAACATCAGGACCACAATTGTAAACGTTCAATCCTCAATCGCACCTTATAATTCAGCCTCAGTTTTCCCCCCGCAAGAACAATTACAGTGCTTTACATCTATAGAACAAAAAGAGTTAAATAAACTTATCACTTCATCTAAAACAACAACATGTTTATTAGATCCTATACCAACTAAACTACTGAAAGAAGTGTTACCTGTAGTGGAAGAGCCTCTCCTCAATATTATTAACTCGTCTTTATCTTTAGGTCATGTTCCAAGAACATTTAAACTGGCAGTTGTAAAACCTCTCATTAAGAAACCACAATTAGATCATAATAATCTAGCAAATTATAGACCCATTTCAAATCTACCTTTTATGTCTAAAATACTAGAAAAAGTTGTCCGCTCAGCTGGGCTCTTTCTTGCAAGAAAATGATATATGAAAAGTTTCAGTCAGGATTCAGGCCGCATCATAGCACTGAAACTGCGCTCGTTAAAATCACAAATGATTTACTTTTAGCTTCTGACCAAGGCTGAATCTCAATACTAGTTTTACTTGATCTAAGTGCTGCGTTCGATACTATAGATCACACAATACTCTTAGATCGACTACAAAATTATACTGGTGTTCAAGGACAAGCATTAAGCTGTTTAGATCATACTTATCTGACCGCTACCATTTTGTCTATTTGAATGGAGAAACATCGATCATAACTTCAGTAAACTATGGAGTGCCGCAGGGATCTGTGTTAGGCCCTCTATTATTCTCAATATATATGCTGCCACTTGGAAATATTATAAGGAAACATGGAATTAGTTTCCATTGTTATGCTGATGACACTCAAATCTATATTTCATCACGGCCAGATAAAAAAACGCTTAATTATCCAAATTGACAGAGTGTGTTAAAGATATAAAAGATTGGATGACGCGTAATTTTCTTTTATTAAATCCAGACAAGACAGAGGTAATACTTATCGGTTCAAAAAACCACCCACAAAACCTCTTACAGTACAACTTTAACATCGTAGGATGTCCTGTTACTTTATCCTCTACAGTAAAAGACCTGGGTGTTATACTCGATTGTAACCTGTCTTTTGAAAATCATATTTCATATGTTACAAGAACAGCCTTTTTCCACCTTAGAAACATTGCTAAGCTACGTAATATGCTATCAGTTTCTGATGCAGAAAAGTTAGTTCATGCATTCATGACCTCGAGACTAGATTACTGTAATGCTTTATTAGCCGGTTGTCCTGCATCCTCAATAAACAAGCTACAGTTAGTCCAAAATGCAGCTGCTAGAGTTCTTACTAGATCAAGAAAATATGATCATATAACACCGATTTTATCATCACTACATTGGCTACCTATAAAGTTCCGTATTAATTATAAGGTATTGCTCAAGCGGCAACCTCCCCGTCTCTCTCTTGAAACCAACACGGAAGTGAGTTAAACTGCAATTCATTGACTGTCCGCTTGGCCTGGCTGCAGAAGTGAGTCAAATCTGTATCTCCCTCATGTTAAAATTACCAACTTTACAGCAGAAAAAAACATGTTTACAGCCTGGTTCTCTCTGTGGCTTTGGTCTATACAGCTAATTTTGCCCTTCATAACAACTGTGAGGGAGGTGAATTTTTTTATAACTCATCCGTTTAGTTGATTAATATTTAAATTTAAGGGTGTGGCCACTTGAGTGACAGGTGGGTTGCCGCTGATGTCAATGCTAGCCGTTTGTCTGCTGTTACTAGCCGTCACTTCACCTCAGCAAATGTTAGCTGCTGAACTTGCCATCTCTGCAGTGTTTGTGCTTTTTTTCGGGATTATTTCATACAATTTAATACTTGGGTACAAAGCCCACGTCTTTGGATTCAGTCGTTGTCGTCGAGTATCGTTTGAGAGAACAACCAGCGCTGTATTTCAGTTTTCCTCTGTGAACATGCACTAATGGATGTCTGACAATTTCGTTGCTTTTTGGGGTTTTCAAATTTAAAACGTCAATAAAGGCTCATTCGTTCTGCTCTCACGGAACAGATGGATTATAATATGCTTATGTACCGTCAGATGAAATCATGCAGGCGTCGGCGCTTTCTCCGTCCGTGCAATAAATGCACATCCATGAATGAGCGCGGATTTTCTAGCGCATTTACTTGCACTTCAAAGGCAATATATCTATGGTTTAACGGTTTAACCCATTTGAGAGGCGGCCAAAATCAGAATTTAAAATGGACTGAGTAAGCTCTCAACGAACTTGAGCGATGCCGCGCTGACGGACCATGAAAGAGTGACTGACATGTATGCACATAAATCACTGTCACACACAAACACTCTCGAAGTAATACACAGTCTCACTTGTAGCCATGTATTTTAACTATTATAATATTTTGAAGGGCAAAAACAGGAACTTTTAATTGGCTTTACATCATCAGCTAACTCGATCACGACGAGCTAGGTGATTTCAGATAGCCAGGCTCATATCTATGGCCAGGCTCCTCAGCTCCACTCACGCCCCGCCTGTTTGCCTATTTTCTGTTATCCGGGAGTGACGCAAGGCCAAGATGGCGACGGACGGCTCCGCCCACTTTAGGCTTCAAAAATTCTTCAGAAACCTACGGGTGACGTCACGGACACTACGTCCATATTTTTTACAGTCTATGGTATTGCTACTGACTTATAAAGCCCTAAACGGCTTAGCTCCAGTCTATTTAACGGATCTTCTATCGCCCTATAATCCATCATGCTCTTTAAGATCAATAAATTCGAGGCTTTTGGTCATACCTAGGATATCCAGATCAACCAAAGGAGGGAGAGCATTTTCACATTTGGCTCCGAAACTCTGGAATAGCCTTCCTGATACTGTTCGTTGCTCGGATTCACTCTCCCAGTTTAAAACTAGATTAAAGACGCATCTTTTCAGCATTCATATAATATTGTTAATCTCACAGTTCAAACTACAATCCAGCCTCTAGTTCATAAATGCCAGAGGAGAACTGGCCCCCGACTGAGCCTGGGTTCTCCCAAGGTTTTTTTTTTTCTCCATTAAGTCACTTGATGGAGTTTTTTCGGTTCCTTGCCACTGTTGCCTTTGGCTTGCTCAGTTGGGGATATTTTGGGGATATTTAATTTTATTCTATCAATCGATAAATTCCACTAGAAATAAACTTTGTTGTATTATTTTATTTTTAATTTAATACTGTGAAGCTGCTTTGATACAATCTGTATTGTGAAAAGCGCTATACAAATATACTTGATTTGATTTGACATTTTCATTTTTATTCACGACCTTACAGGACAATAGGGTATATTATGCATTTATTTATTTATTGAGAGAAAGTTGAACAGAGACTGTGGGTCACTTTTCAGGTTCCATTATGAATGTTTGTCCAATAAATCGCAATAAGCTTTTTGATTGTTACTTTTGATATGAAACAAAGTCTCAGCTTTCAAATTTTATCACAAAATTCAAACAATATATACCGTTTTGGCGGTAATGTGGCACGAGAGATCACTTTAGCGCCTCAGTTCAAGCGAAGCAGAATGCGAGTATCCTCTTTACTACGTTACAGAACAAAAAAACATGAACATCAGAAAATACGCTGAAGATCAACTTACCGAAATCCGTATCATGTCTCTCGTGTAATCGCTCAATCAGTGTTTCAACCGCAGAAAGACGTCAATAAACAGCGTGTAAACAATGTCATGTATCTCAGAAAAGCCATTCGTTGACCATTAACTTGACAGCAAAAGTGCGCTCACCACCAAGTGGACGGAGTGAGAATTACAGTTGTAAGTTACAATCAGATCACGTGTACAATATCAAAATGATGGGCGGGTTTCAGATATTTCTGTCACCGCTAAAATTTCCGGTTAACGTGACCTCTGATCCCTAGTTATAACAAACTACACCTCTTTGCACTTAATTTATCTTCATTTTGATGAACCTATATCGAGTCTAAAATCCCGAAATCAATCTTTTAGTCTGTCCTGTATTCTTGCGGGAACAGTTCACCAATTATTATTTGTAGTAGGAAACAAAGTCTGAACTTTCAAATTCTCTTTATTATGAAATTTAAACAATAAATGTGGTTTTGGTGCGAGTGTGGCGTGACGGGTCGCTGTAGTGCCAGGTCAAGCGGCTCGTGAACCGATCTGCTCTTTACTACTAGTTGCAGCACCACCGTTCCAGCAAATGTTTGTTCACTGTCAGCAGCCCTTCCCTTACATTTGTCTTGTTAATTCTCTGTATTTTCTTGGCATCTCGTTGCTGTATTTGAATGTGTGTTTGTCATGTGTAGAGGTGTGATGTGTAGCGTTTGTTCCGCAGGTGAAGTGAGTGCTGCGGGTGGAGACGGTCTGGAGGACAACAGTGTGATGGATGAGAATGTGGAGAGCAGCCCGACCACCACCAGCAGACGCACACGCAGGGAAGCCTGCACCTGCCCGTACTGCAAAGACGGAGAGGGACGGTACGACTCAAGCTAACACAATACTTTTATAACAGGGGTTTTCAAAGTCTAAGACAGTGGGCCTCCCTTTTGACACAACTTACCCCCAAAAAAAAAAAAAAAAACACACGCACATAGCAATGTCAGACTCTTAATCCTCACTTTTATCATTGTTTGTGGTAACATGAAAAGTGAAATGTGACCCAATTCCGATTTTTTGCTCACATGTGACACAGATCAGATGTGTTCTATGACCGTGTAAACAGGAAAAAAACGCATGCATTCGGATATTTCCAGATCGGTTTCAGGCCTCATTCATATGTGGAAATAAATCAGATATAAATCAGACATGTGCCAATGCAACTGTCATGTGAACAGGCGGATCGGATTTTCTGAGGCATTAGGCAACGTCTCCGCGGTTTAATGATGAGAGAAACCCTGATGCGCCTCTGCAAAGGGACGGAATGGCCTCATGAAACGTTAGGAGTGGAATGTGGACACACGTTGACACAACATATCAAAGGTTGGCTTGCTCATCCTAAAATTTCGGACCCCCTGCTTCTCGTTAAAGCCAAAATTTACCCAGAAAAAAAAATGTACCCACCAGTCCTGAGATCTCTCTCGCACACAATAACTGAAGCATATGCGGAGGCTGCAATGATGGCACTTTTCGTCCTCCTCCACCTCAAAAATGGCGAATTGGGTGGATGGTGGATTATGATTGGTCAGATCGCCTGTCAATCAAACTCCCTGCGAAGGTTTAATTGGGTTTCGGAGGGCATTTACACCGGGTCTTTTCACAATCTGATAGCCATCCGGTCACAGAAAACGCATGAAGTGGCCAGGTGTAAACAGGCCTCAGGCATGTAGACGTGGTCAAGACGATCTGCTGAATTTCAAACTGAGCGTCAGACTGGGGAAAAAAGATGATTTAAGAGACTTTGAACGTCGCAGGGTTGTTGGTGCCAGACGGGCTGGTCTGAGTATTTCAGAAACTGCTGATCTACTGGGATTTTCACGCACAACCATCTCTAGGGTTTACAGGGAATGGTCTGAAAAAGAGAAAATAGGCCAGAGGTCAGAGGAGAATGGCCAGACTGGTTCAGCTGACAACAGTAACTAGACAAATAAAGCTCTCTATAAATAAACGAGACTTCACTAAATGACCTGACTGTACATTATCTCTTTAAACTACAGCTGAGTTTCTAAACGTGTCCTTTTTTCTTCTCTTATTGCAGCAATGACCCCACTAAGAAGAAGCAGCACATCTGCCATATTCCTGGCTGTGGCAAGGTTTATGGGAAAACATCTCATCTACGGGCACACTTACGCTGGCACACAGGAGAGAGACCCTTCGTTTGTTCCTGGTCCTTCTGTGGGAAACGCTTCACACGCTCTGATGAGCTGCAGAGACACAAGAGGACACACACGGGTGAGTTTACATGAGCCTGACAGCAGGTGTGTGATCTCAAGTTTAAAGTCTGCTGTGCGTTTCGGTTCAAGCCCAGTTTTGAATGTTTAACTGGGCGTGGAAGGCTTGACACGACAGTATGACAATATATATTGTGTCAATTCACTTTCCACACCAACGTTTACTAAAAAAGTGCCCGCCAGTATTTTTTGATCTTACCCTTAGAATATTTTGTTGTGTTAATATGTAAATCTCTTTCTGGTTTACGTGGATTTTCGTTTGTTTTTGGATTCAGAGATGCTGTGCTATTTCAGCAGATCTGTAACAGCGCCCCCTGCTGTATGACTGCTGGAAAAATTGTCAATGACAGGAAAGCGTCACATAAATGACAGAAAATCTCGTCAATGGCATGATTTTTAATATTTTTTTGTTGTTGTTGTTGTATGTAAATATAGCCTTGAAGCTTGCAGGACACCTACATTTTTATGCATTAGTGCAATAAAGAAATGGGATGTGCTTTTAATATTAAAAATAGTCCTGTACTTGCACACTGTCTGACAGGCATATGTGTTCTTGATAACCCGGCTGCCTGAACTGTGAAATACACACAATATTATCAATGTCCATCTTGATGAGTATTCCAATAAACAGTCAGGTATAAAGTCTTTATTAGGGTAAACATTTTTTTTTTTTTTTGGATCTGTGCATTCTTTACATGGGAATACTGAATAGCTGTAAATGTATACAAGTCATTTTGGAATAATTAAGATATTGTTTTTATGTTTTTGAAAGAAATCTCTTCTCCCCTATGCTGGATTTCTTCAAAAATACAGTAAAAACAGTAATACTTTGAAATATTATGACAATTTAAAGGGTTAGTTCTCCCAAAAATTAAAATTCTGTCATTATTTAAAATTGTTAAACGTGTTTTGCGTCTTATTGTTTGAGCTTGGCTCATGAAGCGATCCAGTTTATGGAGTTAATTGAGTAGGCAGGTGTGGATCGTGATATTTTGGTCTTGTTTTCAATATAAAGCATTTGCATTTATCTTGGTTTGTTATGGGCTTGTTTTTTCTAGGAAGATCTAGCAACATGAACGAGCCGAGGCTTGCACCTCTTTCCTTCTGGTTTTCCCACACCGCACGCGTACATAACAGAGACGCATATTAACAAATACGTCATTAACAACTAGTTGTTCAGTTTAGAGCTGTGGACATCTAATGGTATTTTTGTAAATGTGTTTGTCACTACCTGAGTTGTTCGGGTGTAGAGTGCGGTTGTCCCTCCTGTAAACAACTGAACTTTGTGTGTACAGAACAGGATTAAGCACTAAAAGGTGAACTGACATCAGGTAATAAAAGCCCAAAAGTGTATAAAGAGTCGTTTGGCAGCTTGGTATCAATAAAAGATGATTTTAAATACTATCAAGGAACTTTTGAGTTCTGAAACTTAAAAGTTTTTTTTTTTTTTTTTATAGCAAAACGACC
The DNA here is from genome assembly GCA_022828995.1 of Vimba vimba. Classification (NCBI taxonomy): domain Eukaryota; kingdom Metazoa; phylum Chordata; class Actinopteri; order Cypriniformes; family Leuciscidae; genus Vimba; species Vimba vimba. Next base: position 28,445,947 of record CM040838.1, read on the forward strand.
TCTAATATAAATGCATATAGACAGTCAAACCAAAAATTATTCAGACACCAAATAATTTTTTTTTTTAATGTTTTACTAGTGGCTGCAGGACACTATAGTTCATTTATGTAAGTGAGGAGAGCAAAATGAAGTAGGGCTGGACCCGAATATTCGTTTGGTGGGTTGGTATTCGATTTGAAAATTTGACATTCGAATATTCGTTTTTTTTTGTTTTTTTTTGCACACCTGGGATCCCCCTCGAAACAGTTCTCATTCGTGCTTGAATATGTTCAACACTATAAAATCTGACGAAATACAATACTCTTTTTTTACAATTATCTTATATAGCCTATAGCCATTTTTAATAGGATGGACAGTTGAAGGAACCCAACCTCTTATACTTAATAAATATATTTGCTTCTTCTTGGCCAACTAAAGTGTTTCTTCAGCGGGAGTGTTCTCTGGCTAGAGCGCAGAACAGCGGAGTGTGTGTGGACAGAAGTGCAGAACAGCGGAGTGTGTGTGGACAGAAGAGCATGAGAACAGCGGAGTGTGTGTGGACAGAAGTGCAGAACAGCGGAGTGTGTGTGGACAGAAGTGCATGAGAACAGCGGAGTGTGTGTGGACAGAAGTGCAGAACAGCGGAGTGTGTGTGGACAGAAGTGCATGAGAACAGCGGAGTGTGTGTGGACAGAAGTGTAGAACAGCGGAGTGTGTGTGGACAGAAGTGCAGAACAGCGGAGTGTGTGTGGACAGAAGAGCATGAGAACAGCGGAGTGTGTGTGGACAGAAGTGCATGAGAACAGCGGAGTGTGTGTGGACAGAAGTGCAGAACAGCGGAGTGTGTGTGGACAAAAGTGCATGAGAACAGCGGAGTGTGTGTGGACAGAAGTGCAGAACAGCGGAGTGTGTGTGGACAGAAGAGCATGAGAACAGCGGAGTGTGTGTGGACAGAAGTGCAGAACAGCGGAGTGTGTGTGGACAGAAGTGCATGAGAACAGCGGAGTGTGTGTGGACAGAAGTGCAGAACAGCGGAGTGTGTGTGGACAGAAGTGCATGAGAACAGCGGAGTGTGTGTGGACAGAAGTGTAGAACAGCGGAGTGTGTGTGGACAGAAGTGCAGAACAGCGGAGTGTGTGTGGACAGAAGAGCATGAGAACAGCGGAGTGTGTGTGGACAGAAGTGCATGAGAACAGCGGAGTGTGTGTGGACAGAAGTGTAGAACAGCGGAGTGTGTGTGGACAAAAGTGCATGAGAACAGCGGAGTGTGTGTGGACAGAAGTGCAGAACAGCGGAGTGTGTGTGGACAGAAGAGCATGAGAACAGCGGAGTGTGTGTGGACAGAAGTGTAGAACAGCGGAGTGTGTGTGGACAGAAGTGCAGAACAGCGGAAGTGCATGAGAACAGCGGAGTGTGTGTGGACAGAAGTGCAGAACAGCGGAGTGTGTGTGGACAGAAGTGCATGAGAACAGCGGAGTGTGTGTGGACAGAAGTGCATGAGAACAGCGGAGTGTGTGTGGACAGAAGTGTAGAACAGCGGAGTGTGTGTGGACAGAAGTGCAGAACAGCGGAGTGTGTGTGGACAGAAGTGTAGAACAGCGGAGTGTGTGTGGACAGAAGTGTAGAACAGCGGAGTGTGTGTGGACAGAAGTGTAGAACAGCGGAGTGTGTGTGGACAGAAGAGTATGAGAACAGCGGAGTGTGTGTGTGGACAGAAGAGCATGAGAACAGCGGAGTGTGTGTGGACAGAAGTGCATGAGAACAGCGGAGTGTGTGTGGACAGAAGTGCATGAGAACAGCGGAGTGTGTGTGGACAGAAGAGCATGAGAACAGCGGAGTGTGTGTGTGGACAGAAGTGCATGAGAACAGCGGAGTGTGTGTGGACAGAAGTGCATGAGAACAGCGGAGTGTGTGTGGACAGAAGTGTAGAACAGCGGAGTGTGTGTGGACAGAAGTGCATGAGAACAGCGGAGTGTGTGTGTGGACAGAAGAGCATGAGAACAGCGGAGTGTGTGTGGACAGAAGTGCATGAGAACAGCGGAGTGTGTGTGGACAGAAGTGCATGAGAACAGCGGAGTGTGTGTGGACAGAAGTGTAGAACAGCGGAGTGTGTGTGGACAGAAGAGCATGAGAACAGCGGAGTGTGTGTGTGGACAGAAGAGCATGAGAACAGCGGAGTGTGTGTGGACAGAAGTGCATGAGAACAGCGGAGTGTGTGTGGACAGAAGTGCATGAGAACAGCGGAGTGTGTGTGGACAGAAGTGTAGAACAGCGGAGTGTGTGTGGACAGAAGTGCAGAACAGCGGAGTGTGTGTGGACAGAAGTGTAGAACAGCGGAGTGTGTGTGGACAGAAGAGTATGAGAACAGCGGAGTGTGTGTGGACAGAAGTGCGTGAGAACAGCGGAGTGTGAGTGGACAGAAGTGCATGAGAACAGCGGAGTGTGTGTGGACAGAAGTGCAGAACAGCGGAGTGTGTGTGGACAGAAGTGTAGAACAGCGGAGTGTGTGTGGACAGAAGAGCATGAGAACAGCGGAGTGTGTGTGGACAGAAGTGCATGAGAACAGCGGAGTGTGTGTGGACAGAAGAGCATGAGAACAGCGGAGTGTGTGTGGACAGAAGTGCATGAGAACAGCGGAGTGTGTGTGGACAGAAGAGCATGAGAACAGCGGAGTGTGTGTGGACAGAAGTGCATGAGAACAGCGGAGTGTGTGTGGACAGAAGTGTAGAACAGCGGAGTGTGTGTGGACAGAAGAGCATGAGAACAGCGGAGTGTGTGTGTGGACAGAAGTGCATGAGAACAGCGGAGTGTGTGTGGACAGAAGTGCATGAGAACAGCGGAGTGTGTGTGGACAGAAGTGTAGAACAGCGGAGTGTGTGTGTGGACAGAAGAGCATGAGAACAGCGGAGTGTGTGTGTGGACAGAAGTGCATGAGAACAGCGGAGTGTGTGTGGACAGAAGTGCATGAGAACAGCGGAGTGTGTGTGGACAGAAGTGCATGAGAACAGCGGAGTGTGTGTGGACAGAAGTGTAGAACAGCGGAGTGTGTGTGGACAGAAGTGCAGAACAGCGGAGTGTGTGTGGACAGAAGTGTAGAACAGCGGAGTGTGTGTGGACAGAAGTGTAGAACAGCGGAGTGTGTGTGGACAGAAGTGTAGAACAGCGGAGTGTGTGTGGACGGAAGTGCATGAGAACAGCGGAGTGTGTGTGGACAGAAGTGCAGAACAGCGGAGTGTGTGTGGACAGAAGTGCAGAACAGCGGAGTGTGTGTGGACAGAAGTGCATGAGAACAGCGGAGTGTGTGTGGACAGAAGAGCATGAGAACAGCGGAGTGTGTGTGGACAGAAGAGCATGAGAACAGCGGAGTGTGTGTGGACAGAAGAGCATGAGAACAGCGGAGTGTGTGTGGACAGAAGTGTATGAGAACAGCGGAGTGTGTGTGTGGACAGAAGTGCATGAGAACAGCGGAGTGTGTGTGGACAGAAGTGCATGAGAACAGCGGAGTGTGTGTGGACAGAAGTGCATGAGAACAGCGGAGTGTGTGTGGACAGAAGAGCATGAGAACAGCGGAGTGTGTGTGGACAGAAGTGTATGAGAACAGCGGAGTGTGTGTGTGGACAGAAGTGCATGAGAACAGCGGAGTGTGTGTGGACAGAAGTGCAGAACAGCGGAGTGTGTGTGGACAGAAGTGCATGAGAACAGCGGAGTGTGAGTGGACAGAAGAGCAGAACAGCGGAGTGTGTGTGGACAGAAGAGCATGAGAACAGCGGAGTGTGTGTGGACAGAAGTGCATGAGAACAGCGGAGTGTGTGTGGACAGAAGTGCAGAACAGCGGAGTGTGTGTGGACAGAAGAGCATGAGAACAGCGGAGTGTGTGTGGACAGAAGTGCATGAGAACAGCGGAGTGTGTGTGGACAGAAGAGCATGAGAACAGCGGAGTGTGTGTGGACAGAAGTGTATGAGAACAGCGGAGTGTGTGTGTGGACAGAAGTGCATGAGAACAGCAGAGTGTGTGTGGACAGAAGTGCATGAGAACAGCGGAGTGTGTGTGGACAGAAGAGCATGAGAACAGCGGAGTGTGTGTGGACAGAAGTGTAGAACAGCGGAGTGTGTGTGGACAGAAGTGTAGAACAGCGGAGTGTGTGTGGACAGAAGTGCAGAACAGCGGAGTGTGTGTGGACAGAAGTGTAGAACAGCGGAGTGTGTGTGGACAGAAGTGTAGAACAGCGGAGTGTGTGTGGACAGAAGAGTATGAGAACAGCGGAGTGTGTGTGGACAGAAGTGTAGAACAGCGGAGTGTGAGTGGACAGAAGTGCATGAGAACAGCGGAGTGTGTGTGGACAGAAGTGCATGAGAACAGTGGAGTGTGTGTGGACAGAAGTGCATGAGAACAGTGGAGTGTGTGTGGACAGAAGTGTAGAACAGCGGAGTGTGTGTGGACAGAAGAGCATGAGAACAGCGGAGTGTGTGTGGACAGAAGTGTAGAACAGCGGAGTGTGTGTGGACAGAAGTGTAGAACAGCGGAGTGTGTGTGGACAGAAGTGCATGAGAACAGCGGAGTGTGTGTGGACAGAAGTGTAGAACAGCGGAGTGTGTGTGGACAGAAGTGCATGAGAACAGCGGAGTGTGTGTGGACAGAAGTGTAGAACAGCGGAGTGTGTGTGGACAGAAGTGTAGAACAGCGGAGTGTGTGTGGACAGAAGTGCATGAGAACAGCGGAGTGTGTGTGGACAGAAGTGCATGAGAACAGTGGAGTGTGTGTGGACAGAAGTGTAGAACAGCGGAGTGTGTGTGGACAGAAGTGTAGAACAGCGGAGTGTGTGTGGACAGAAGTGCATGAGAACAGTGGAGTGTGTGTGGACAGAAGTGTAGAACAGCGGAGTGTGTGTGGACAGAAGAGCATGAGAACAGCGGAGTGTGTGTGGACAGAAGTGTAGAACAGCGGAGTGTGTGTGGACAGAAGTGTAGAACAGCGGAGTGTGTGTGGACAGAAGTGCATGAGAACAGCGGAGTGTGTGTGGACAGAAGTGTAGAACAGCGGAGTGTGTGTGGACAGAAGTGCATGAGAACAGCGGAGTGTGTGTGGACAGAAGTGTAGAACAGCGGAGTGTGTGTGGACAGAAGTGTAGAACAGCGGAGTGTGTGTGGACAGAAGTGCATGAGAACAGTGGAGTGTGTGTGGACAGAAGTGTAGAACAGCGGAGTGTGTGTGGACAGAAGTGCATGAGAACAGCGGAGTGTGTGTGGACAGAAGTGTAGAACAGCGGAGTGTGTGTGGACAGAAGTGTAGAACAGCGGAGTGTGTGTGGACAGAAGTGCATGAGAACAGCGGAGTGTGTGTGGACAGAAGTGCATGAGAACAGTGGAGTGTGTGTGGACAGAAGTGTAGAACAGCGGAGTGTGTGTGGACAGAAGAGCATGAGAACAGCGGAGTGTGTGTGTGGACAGAAGTGCATGAGAACAGCGGAGTGTGTGTGGACAGAAGTGCATGAGAACAGCGGAGTGTGTGTGGACAGAAGTGTAGAACAGCGGAGTGTGTGTGGACAGAAGTGTAGAACAGCGGAGTGTGTGTGGACAGAAGTGTAGAACAGCGGAGTGTGTGTGGACAGAAGTGTAGAACAGCGGAGTGTGTGTGGACAGAAGAGTAGAACAGCGGAGTGTGTGTGGACAGAAGTGTAGAACAGCGGAGTGTGTGTGGACAGAAGTGTAGAACAGCGGAGTGTGTGTGGACAGAAGTGTAGAACAGCGGAGTGTGTGTGTGGACGGAAGTGCATGAGAACAGCGGAGTGTGTGTGGACAGAAGAGCATGAGAACAGCGGAGTGTGTGTGGACAGAAGAGCATGAGAACAGCGGAGTGTGTGTGGACAGAAGAGCATGAGAACAGCGGAGTGTGTGTGGACAGAAGAGCATGAGAACAGCGGAGTGTGTGTGGACAGAAGAGCATGAGAACAGCGGAGTGTGTGTGGACAGAAGTGTAGAACAGCGGAGTGTGTGTGGACAGAAGTGTAGAACAGCGGAGTGTGTGTGGACAGAAGTGTAGAACAGCGGAGTGTGTGTGGACAGAAGAGTAGAACAGCGGAGTGTGTGTGGACAGAAGTGTAGAACAGCGGAGTGTGTGTGGACAGAAGTGTAGAACAGCGGAGTGTGTATGTGGACGGAAGTGCATGAGAACAGCGGAGTGTGTGTGGACAGAAGTGCATGAGAACAGCGGAGTGTGTGTGGACAGAAGAGCATGAGAACAGCGGAGTGTGTGTGGACAGAAGAGCATGAGAACAGCGGAGTGTGTGTGGACAGAAGTGCATGAGAACAGCGGAGTGTGTGTGGACAGAAGTGCAGAACAGCGGAGTGTGTGTGGACAGAAGTGCATGAGAACAGCGGAGTGTGTGTGGACAGAAGTGCAGAACAGCGGAGTGTGTGTGGACAGAAGTGTATGAGAACAGCGGAGTGTGTGTGGACAGAAGAGCATGAGAACAGCGGAGTGTGTGTGGACAGAAGAGCATGAGAACAGCGGAGTGTGTGTGGACAGAAGAGCATGAGAACAGCGGAGTGTGTGGACAGAAGTGTATGAGAACAGCGGAGTGTGTGTGTGGACAGAAGTGCATGAGAACAGCGGAGTGTGTGTGGACAGAAGTGCATGAGAACAGCGGAGTGTGTGTGGACAGAAGAGCATGAGAACAGCGGAGTGTGTGTGGACAGAAGAGCATGAGAACAGCGGAGTGTGTGGACAGAAGTGTATGAGAACAGCGGAGTGTGTGTGTGGACAGAAGTGCATGAGAACAGCGGAGTGTGTGTGGACAGAAGTGCATGAGAACAGCGGAGTGTGTGTGGACAGTGCATGAGAACAGCGGAGTGTGTGTGGACAGAAGAGCATGAGAACAGCGGAGTGTGTGTGTGGACAGAAGTGCATGAGAACAGCGGAGTGTGTGTGGACAGAAGTGCATGAGAACAGCGGAGTGTGTGTGGACAGAAGTGCATGAGAACAGCAGAGTGTGTGTGGACAGAAGAGCATGAGAACAGCGGAGTGTGTGTGTGGACAGAAGAGCATGAGAACAGCGGAGTGTGTGTGTGGACAGAAGAGCATGCCTGAGCTTGTGTTTTGGGCTAAGCTGTGTTGCTCTGACATTGTGGAAAATAGAATAATAGATACAAAATGTATTAAGGTTTTTACCTGTTATTATCAATCTAAATTAATCTCGTTTTTAATTTAACTTAATTTTGTTTTTCTTTATTTAAATTTTGTTTTTCTTTACTTAAATCTACCCTTTACTGTGTCAGTAATTTGTTAGTCAGAAAAATATTAGACTACCTTAAAAGTATTGCTTAAGTTAACAGTCCTGTGTGTGTGTGTGTGTGTGTATCACTAGTGCAGTGTCCATTCTCGGAGCATATAAGCCCTGCCCGTGTGAGGTGCGCCGCTTCCCGCTCGCGCTGTTCTGTAGTTTATTAAAAGTGTATTAATTCTGAACGTGTCGCATCTCGCCCGTCTATCTATATTGCACCTGCACTCCCTTGTGAAGTCGATTGGATGAACGGTTCTCGAAATAATCAAAATGCAAACGGACAGACAGACACATAGAGATTCCTGCCTTTATTAGAGAGAAGAATATGTTCAGCCCCCTCTCTCCGAAGCTTCGCATATTCGATGTTCATTACTACCGAAGCTTCGAAGCTCAAAAAATGGTATTCGGCCCTAAAATAAAGTAAACTGTGACATATTATACCCAATAATTCTTCATACAGTGACTACCAGTAGCATTAATAAAAATTTGGGACCAGAAATGATTCGGACACTTTGAGCTGATCATGTTTTGCTGAAGTGTGTTTTCTTTAATTGCTAATGCTCTTTTTACACAGACTGAACACAATGAAGCATTGCTTGGTGATTGGTTGAGCTAAACTGGTATTATCTAATTGTGTAGTTAAATTTAACAGCTGACAGATATTCAACATAATTCATGTGTGAGACAGTCTAACAGAAGGATGGACAAAACCAGTCAAATATCAATGATTTCTTGTCATATTTTATTACCATTTTCTAAACTATAGCGAATAACATGTGATAATGTGAGAAATGTTGAAGGTGTCTGAATACATTTTGGTTTGACTGTATATTCCTGACCCCTTTAATGCTTTTATTTCACAAAACAAACCATGGTTTTGCACTGGTTCTTATTATGAACACGTTGATTCAAAACTGTTAAACTTGCCCTTTGTCTGTTCACAGGTGAAAAGAAGTTCTCGTGCCCAGAGTGTCCCAAGCGGTTCATGCGCAGCGACCACTTGTCCAAGCACATCAAGACCCATATGAATAAGAAAGGGTCCGCCGGCACAGTGAGCGCCGCTGACACCACCGTCACGACCGCGAGCTCGGCCGACACCTGTGCCACGGCCGACATGACCACCGACCAGCAGACGCTAGTTACTATGGGCACGCTGTCATCCGAAGGGTTCACGCGGTTAGAGCCCAGTGGCATCAACGTCATGCAAGTCACAGATCTGCACTCCATCAATCTGAACAGCAATGGCTATTAATGCACTTTGGGTGGCGAGAGTGCAGTGAGCATTTTGAGAGATCTGACTGGGAAGAATGAATGCACTGCAGTTTGTAGGCATCAAAACGGCGGTTCAGGCGCGGAGCCTCCGGTGAGCGATAGCCATGACAAATGGTTTCACAGGGGACTGAAAGAGGTGTGATAGTGCACCTTAAAGGTGCTCGTTTACCTCGTCCTCTTTGAGACGCCAGCCTTTTTTGCATCCCTCCCATGTATATTCTGAATCCAAGTTTTTTCAGTTTTCTTTCTTTTCCCCTCTTTTACCGATTCCCCTGAACTGAAATTGTGGTGCGTCACGGTAAGCATCACTCAGTGGTCCACTTGACGTCCGGATAATATTGGGTTACGACGCAACAACACAAACAGAAAGATTAAAAAAAAAACTGTGTGAAAGTGATATCATAGTCATCTTTTTAATCTGTAATACCTTACTTACAAGCCATCATGCTTCCGTGTATTAATCACCATAAATGAGATGAAACAAAAAGATTTGATGCTTTTTGTACATAAGTTATATTTTTTCTAAGTATGGAAAACTGCATATTCTGAAATTACCTTTGTTTCGTGAATGTATGAATTATGCAGTCTTAAATGTCAGCATTTTTATATTATGTAGGTGTTCCATAACGTTTTCTTTTTTTTTGTTTTTTATTGCTTTATAGTTCTTTTGTCTTGATATACAAAACACATTTAAGTTACAGTAAATACATGCAGTTGAGTTGCTTAATGCTAATTGTCCCAGTTTTCTTGGTCACTGTGGTCTTAAACAGTCATGCTTTGTTTGTAGGGAAAATGTTAACCATTTAAAAATACAAATGCCTTAAACCCTTTATTAAGAGAGGGCTCTTTTATGAGTTGGAGTTCAAGCCAAAGCTCTTCACTTTCCATTTCATGTTAACTCAGGTGAATGTTACTCTTTTGGTGTTAAGCATTCATAATTATTAAATTAAGATGAACTTCAGAAAGACTCCTAGCAGTTTTTTATGCTTGCGGTTAGTTCCAGTCCTTGATTCTGATTGGTCCATAGCTGTGGTTTATTCATGATAGAACACTGCTATAACCGCTTCACCCACTGGTTCTGTGTATCACTACACAACACCCCTAGCAACCACTCTTAGCAACGTAAACCTGTTTGTTCTCATTGATGTTCATTGAAGCTTACTGTATTGTGTGAGAGAGAGATCGAGTGAGCGAGTTTATTACCTGCATTTAGATGTAGCATTTTCCATCAGGTGAGTCCTATTTGCATAATAAAAAAATCCATTTGAATGTCCGCTGCGATATATTGTCCTTTTAACAGTTACGGGGTTTCCCGTGCCTCACAGCGCTAGTCAAAGCATTTGTCAGTTGTCCGTGTTCACAACAAGTTTCAGTCCTTTCTATATAAAAGTCTTTGCTACTGAGAGACTCACTGATAAAGACAATCTTTGCCGCTATCTAATGGTGTAATAAGTTGCATTTGACTGTCAGGGACTATTTTTCCCAGCGGAAGGAAGGCTTTTAGTGATTTTACTTCATGAAAGTTGCATTGATGCATATTTTTTTGGCTTTAATATTCATATTGTGTGGTAACAGTTTTATAAAAGCAATAAGGTACTCGAGGCTAGTGCTAAATCGTGAATAAGTCACTTATTCACAATACAGCTCTAGCCTTGAGTACCTTATTGCTTACTAATCCCTACTTTGACACTGTTTAATGTGACATTTCACTATTAATGTTCACATTGTTCAAAATCATGGATTCAGACTACAGGTAAATAGTAGTAGCATTCCCATTATTAGTCCAAGTTGTTACTCTTTGTTACCCCATAACAATGTATAACAGATAACAATGTAATCTGTTACCCCAACGTTATGACAAATTAAACTGTACTTCTGTGCAAAAATCTGTTTATTTGCCACCTAATAGAATGAAAGGTACTACTTGTAACAGCACCTACTTGCATCAGTCTTGAAAATCTGGGTACCTTCAGGGCATGGTGCCAAAGATGATGCTTAACGAGTTTTGAAACGATACACCAATGCGTTTGTAAAATATAGCAGTGGCTGATGGGAAAATTGGATACGGTTTGACTCTGCATGCTGCACTGAATCTAAAGAGACTAGTTTTGTGATTTGTTATGCAAAACTGCCCATTTTTCATTTCTTCTGACCACAAGGTGGCACTGTGCCGAAACTGTGCAGGTACCCTCATGGTTGTCATAACACACACCACGTTTGGTCAGAATATGCTAAAGCGTTGGGGAGATATAGCATAGATATCATATAAAGGCTAGATGTCTTAAGGCGGAGTCACTTCCGGCATCACCGGCGGCCATCTTACCACAGGGCTCTGTGAATTAAGGTGAGTGAGCAGCACGCACACAAATCCTCTTATCTCGCTGAAATCTGGACGGATTTACAAACGGTTTGGTTTCTTACAAACGTTATTAACGTGGCTATAATTCTGAATGCTTAAACATTTTTAACATAATTATTCATATGTATGCAGTATAATAGCTACATCTCTGACGTTTATTACAAACCAAACCGTTTGAAAATCAGTAGAAAATTGAGCAAGTTATGGTTATTTAAAAGTACATGCACCATGTTATGAGTGAGCGAGCACCCTGTGGTAAGATGGCCGCCGTGTGCGGATGTCGAGCTCCATTGGCCAGCAGCGCGGACGAGACATCTAGCCTTTATATGATATCTATGAGATATAGTCTCACATCCATTTTAGCGTGCTCTTCATCGAATTCATTTGCACGTTATTCAAGAACGGTTTGACGGATCAACTTTAATTGCATAACTTTTTGTCTGCATGGTCTGAAGATGATCTGGTTCAATTTTGGTGAAAATTGGAGCAATGGCCTAGAAGGAGATAAAAAAGGTAGGTTTTTCAGAAAATTCAAAATGGCAGAAATGTTCATGATGGAAATTACACCAGAGGAAAAAAATAATGTCGTTTCTAGCCTTTACGGTTCAAAAGTAATTAGCATAAACTAAAGTGATAATTTGGAATAAAGTGAACTTTGATAATTGGTGTTCACTACTGTACCTCTACCTTCCATAAATTCAGCTCCAATCCTGATCACACACACCTGAAGCGGCTCATCTAGGGCTGCGTTTAAGTCCAATCTTTCATGCCCTTCCCTCACCAACTTCCCTCCGTCTCGTTCACTCGGATGTACGTCATTGTTGATGTTGAACCTTGAAATGTGTTTAAATGGAACGCCCAATGGAGTTGATTTATTATTTACAGTTTTTTTCCTTATGAATTTGTTTTATGCTCCATTCTATAGGCCTGTATGAATGCTTGGGCTGTTGAAGAAAATATAAAAAAATTACACAAACGAAAATTAAAGCAATACAATAAACTCATGCTCTGGAAAATGGCGGCGCACATAGATGCTGCGGCTCGGTGCTCTCTCAGTTGGTGCTACAGTTTGCGTTGTTTTTTCGTGTTTATATATGTCCTGAGTGTTTTCTGTCAGGCCAATAACATCTACGGTCGGCACGATCTCCTTAAGATAGGAGTCTGTTATGAACAGAATATTACAGCCAAGTTTCTCTACACACACAATATACCGGAGGAGATAGCACGGCACCCCGGCTCCTCGTGGATTATCATCCCCGCCGGAAAGAGGCGAAGGCGGCGTAGAGAGAGGAGGCAGAAGCGGGGCTGCAGGGCTGGCCCACTCGCCAGGCTACGGAGGCAGCCACTTAAACCTCCGCTTCCCAGCCTGTTTCTCGCTAATGCGCGATCACTTGTCAACAAAATGGATGAGTTGAGGCTACAGATTGCAACCAACAACACCGTAAAAGATTGCTGTATTCTGCTTTTTACGGAGACCTGGCTTCACCCACTTATCCCAGACTCGGCGATGGAGCTAACAGGCTATACCAGGCAGCGACAGGACAGGACACAGAGCTCCGGTAAGAGCAGAGGAGGGGGGCTGTGTGTGTACGTGAATAACAACTGGTGTACTAACACAGTAACTGTGGACAGTCACTGCTCCCCGAACTTGGAGTATGTGTCTGTGAAATGCAGACCCATTTACCTCCCGAGAGAGTTTTCTGTTGTCATGATAACAGCTGTTTACATACCACCGGACGCTAATGCTAAAATGGCTAGCAGTCATTTGCATAGCAGCATTACCAGCCAACAGAGTAAATATCCTGACGCTGTACACATTATAGTAGGGGATTTCAATCACGCAGACTTGAAATCAGTACTCCCTCATTTCTATCAACATGTTAAATGCACAACTAGAGGAAATAAAACTCTGGATAAGGTTTACTCTAATATCAAACTTGGTTATAGGGCTAAACCACTACCTCACCTGGGCCAGTCTGACCATTTGTCTTTGCTGTTAATTCCTGCATATGCCCCCCTCAGGAAAAGTACACCCAACATCACAAAAACTATAACAATCTGGCCTGACGGAGCCATCCACCGGCTGCAGGACTGTTTTGATAGGACCAACTGGGATGTGTTTTTACATCAAGACCTGGAGATGTTTACGGACAGTGTACTGTGTTATATACGTCACTGCATAGGCACTGTTACCGTGGAAAAACAGATCCGGGTCTATCCCAATCAGAAGCCCTGGATGACTCGGGAGGTCCATCGGCTGCTGAGGGAGAGGAACACCGCCTTCAGGTCTGGTGACCAGACCCTCTACACTGTGGCCCGGGCTGACCTGAAAAGAGGCATCAAAAGGGCCAAGTTGGATTATCGGCGGAGGATTGAGGCATACCTGACCTGGGAAGTAACGACAGCAGGCAGGTGTGGCAGGGAGTCCAACAGCTCACCAATTACAGGTCCACCTTAGGAGCAGCTGAGGGTGAGGCCTCGCTGGCAGAGGAACTGAACACTTTCTTTGCCCGCTTTGAGGTGGAACCAAGTATGGCAGCGACACCACACCTCACGGTCCAAAGCAACTTCACCTTCACTGAGCATGAGGTGAGGCGTACACTGCAGGCCGTGGACCCGAAGAAGGCTGCTGTGCCAGATGGGATCTCTGGGCATGTTCTAAAAGACTGTGCGGATCAGCTGGCTGGAATCTTTATGAGGATTTTCAACCAGTCCCTGGCTGAGTCCACAGTCCCACCATGCCTGAAGTCCTCCACCATCATCCCCCTGCCTAAAAAAACTCATATTTCCAGCCTCAACGACTACCGGCCAGTCGCACTCACCCCAGTGGTGACGAAATGCTTTGAAAAGCTGGTTCGGGGTCACATTACATCATGCCTGCCAAAAAGCCTGGACCCACACCATTTCGCATACAGAGCTAATAGATCCACAGAGGACGCTGTAGCTACAGCCCTTCATGCTGCATTGTTCCACCTAGAGCAGCAGGGGAACTACGTATGGATGCTCTTTGTGGACTATAGCTCTGCTTTCAACACCATCCTTCCTCAAAAACTGATGAACAAACTGATGGACCTAGGCATTCCATACCCCACCTGTATGTGGATTAAAAGCTTTCTCACTTGTCGCACCCAGAGGGTGAGAGTGGGCCATCACTCATCTACGGCCCTTAGTCTCAGCACAGGGCTGTGTGTTGAGCCCCCTGCTGTATACTCTCTACACGCACGACTGCACCTCCACCCACCACAACAACATCATAGTGAAGTTTGCGGACGACACTACAGTTGTGGGGCTCATCACTGGAGCAGACGAGTCAGCTTACAGAGAGGAGGTTAAACATCTGTCGGTGTGGTGTAGGGAGAATAACCTTCTCCTTAACACTGTAAAGACCAAGGAGCTGGTGATTGATTACAGGAGGGAAAAGACTGACATCGCACCACTCATCATCAGCGGGGATCAGGTGGAGCAGGTGTCGGACTTCCATTTTCTGGGTGTGCACATTGAGGAGGGTCTGACATGGAGCGTAAACAGTGTGAAGGTGCTAAAAAAGGCCCAACAACGACTACACTTCCTGAGGGTCCTCAGGAGAAACGACATCACTCAGAGACTGCTGTTATCCTTCTACAGGTGCTCCATAGAATCTATCTTAACATACTGCCTATGTGTGTGGTTTAGTAGCTGCACAGTAGCCCAGAAAAAGGCTTTCCAACGGGTCATTAAAGGTCCCGTAATATGCCCCTTTTCACAAGATGTAAAATAAGTCTCTGATGTCCCCAGAGTGTGTATGTGAAGTTTCAGCTCAAAATACCCAACAGATAATTTTTTACAGCATGTTTAAATTGTCATTTTTTGGGGCTCAGAAAAACGAGCTGTTTTAGTGTGTGCCCTTTAAATGCAAATGAGGTGCTGCTGGACGACCCAGGGGGCGGAGCTTCATGAGCTCGCGCTCAGTCTGTCAGGACAAATTCATCTCACGGAATGATGATAATATCAGAAACTCAGTAACGGTGTTCATTTCGAGTCGGACAATAATGCCTACAGAGTCAGAGTGCTGTATAGAGATGAAACAGGTATAGTTTAGTAGTTTAATTACGGTTATTATAACGTATTTGTCATCTGCTTGTATGTATCCATTATTTATTAATAGCCTAGCTGCTACAAGTCTGCTGTCTGAATGATGATCAAACATATACTGATGAGTTTAATAAAGTTTATTGTACATCACACAAAAGATGAAGCGTCAGTTTTACTTCAGAAAATCACCGTAAGAGCTGAGTAAACACAGTAGCCTAAGTTATAAGAAGTGCGCAAGTAGCCAGTAGAGTTGAGGGAGCATTCCTGTGGGCGGAGGTCAAGAAACAGTTCTAGTGACATCATTAAAGAAGGAAGTAGAGGGGTGTAGTCCAAACGAGCCGTTCACTGTAGTCAACTTCTGTTAAATAAAATATCTCGCTTGGCATTGAACTTTGAGCTTTATCATTTTACAGATATTATTTATGCTCTAACAGCAACATTACACACTAACTAAAGTTTGAAACATGGGATCACGAAGAACGGGACCTTTAACACAGCCCAGAAGATAGTCGGTTGCCCCCTCCCTACAATGGATGACCTTCACAGTGCTCGCTGTGCTAAAAAAGCTCAGAGCATTATTAGAGACACTTTCCATCCCGGTCACTCCTTGTTTGAATTGTTGCCATCAGGCAGACGATACAGGACAATCAAATCAAGAACAAACAGATTTAAAAACAGTTGTTATCCAACAGCAATAACCACCCTCAATGCCATAAAAAAACATTCTTAAAACAATACTATATAGTCAGATTGTGCAATAACTATGACAGAATGAATAGTGGTATGTGTGTGTATCTCCAATAGGATGGGGAGGATTTGTTGATTATTAATGTTTTTTATTGATATTGATTTATTGATGCACTAACTGTCTGGCACTTTTAAATTTTGTTGTACAGGTTACAATGACAATAAAGGACTACTACTACTACTTAAAGTTAGCTTAAAGGGGACCTATTATGCCCCTTTTTACAAGATGTAATGTAAGTCTCTGGCGTCTCCAGAATGTGTCTGTGAAGTTTCAGCTCAAAATACCCCACAGATCATTTTTGGGTGGAAGGAAAGCTGTTTTCGTGCATGTATCTTTAAATGCAAATGAGCTGCTGCTCCCCGCCCCCTTTCCAGAAGAGGGCGGAGCCTTTACAGATCAAGCCTCGGCAGGGACGTGCACAGAAATTTTGAGGGGCAGGGGCTCAAGTGAAATAAAGGGCACTTCTCATAATTACGTTTTTTTTTTTAAACAAAAAAGTATAGATATTAACGCAACTCCCTTTTAAAAAAAATAATTTAAAAAGTTAATCAGTTCACACAGAAACCATGGTCTACTTAGTATTCACTAGGTTTATAGAGCAGCAAAGGAAACCATTCCGCAATGTGCATGTTTTGAAAACATTTTCTATGCTACTAGTTTCAAGTATATATTTAGAATAACCTAAATAACTGCATCAAGCAGAGAGGCGTGTTTTACTAATAATTTGTTTATTTTTGCACAAGGCACATCATTTTAATTATTTTGGTGTTATCAGAATACATAACACTTTAAAATCAACACAAATATTCACTCTAAACTGAAGAGGGCTGTTGCTGCTATTTTGTTACAGATAGCAAAATCTGCTAATTTATTAATTACTCATAAATAAAAAGTTAATTTATAAATATTGTTATTTTTAACGTTTAATGTTAACTTATTTCTACTCAGTTTTATTTATTAATGTACCAGATGCAGTTACTCAGATTTACTACATTTTTTAGAGTGTATCCTCCATCTGTTTGCATCTGTAGATTTCTTCTAAATTCACCAATTTAGATTTCTAAATTGCAGAGGGAAAGACTTTTGATGTAAGTCATTACTGGGGACGTTCTGTATGCAAATTAGGCGTCAACTAGTTAAAATGCGCACATTTGCATCTAATTGACAGGGCAATGCAGGTAAATAGGATAAACAAAATAACTAAAGCATGTCACCTGGTGGTGATTTATGCTTATTTTATTACTTGGCTTGGTTGAATTCCAATGTAGAATGCGGTCTGTTATTTCCATAGACTGTAAAGGTTATTTCTTGATAACAGACCGCTGTGCAGAGTATAACAGACCGTTGCCATGAAAAACCATAGCTCTGTTGCTATGGACTCACAGGATTCTAACCGTAGAGACGGAGCGTACTATTTTCTTTAGCGGAAGGTAATCGGGTTAAAATCAATAAACTCCCTTTTAAATTAATGTTTTGTGTCAAATTAATTATTTATTTGGTAGATTTATTTGGGATATATATTATTAACAGGAATATATATTATTTTTCAAAAATAAAAAAAAGCACCCCAGAAAAAAGGGCACTTTCTCGCCAGGAATAAAAAGGGCAGGTGCTCAAGCCCCCTTTGATGTCTATGTGTGCACGTGCCTGAGCCTCGGATACTCTGACAAAAACGAAAACATTGGTTTCGATTATCATCTCTATCGCAATCACGCTCACGTGACATTGCAGTTCATCATCATGAAAGTTTATTATCTGCATGTGTTTAAAAACCATATCAGACTAAACTTCTGATATGAGGTTTTCTGAGCACACACACTCGAAGCACACGCACAGAAAGCTGGATGTCAGACGGAGTGTCCCTTGAGCATTAAACTAAGTTCTCTTTCACATCTTATTGCACTTAAACTGTCAAAAACACACAAAGTTCACATAAACACAGTCGGTTATGTCTGTGAACGTAAACAGCAGGGAAAGAAATTGCATGTGTATATTAGATCTGTGTATTAAAGTGAAAGCAGTGTAATATACAGTACCTACTGCTGTATGCTGTTAATATGAATCAAACAACAAAAGAAAAACAAAAATCACTCACTGCTCTTGACTGAATAACTTTAATAGCTTCAATAAGAATACATTTCCTACTTGAACGCTGCTGTTAAATGCTCCGGCGAGGAGATAAACATGGCGGACTGTGGTGGAGGGGCGGAGTCTATGCTAATAGGGCGGAGTCTGTCAGCAGTCATGGGCGAGGCCTAAAGTGTGACATCACATTACATAGACACTGCAAACGGCTTATTCTGCGACACTGTTTATGATTTATGGGGATGAAAAAAGGATTGGGTGGCTATTTACCATTATAGGGTGATTGTGTACACACCCTGCCGATACATTTATGTTCAAACACCACATAAAAGTGAATTTTGCATAATTGGTATAGTTGTGCTTATAATTGTGTTGAAGTAGGATTGGAAATGAACTCTGCAGGAACAGGATTGGGAAGCCTTGATTAAATGAAGCCGACTTGGACTTGGCTGAGACGAGCTGTTCTCTTCTTCATGCGGAAGTGTTCTGACCCGATGGCACTTTACTGGAGAAGCTCAATGCCACTGAGTTTTCTGAAGCTCTAACTGCATTCTGCATTAGAAAATCCTCCCAGTACAAAGTCTGTTAGTTGCTCCTTTTCCCAACTAACCTTTGTGCCGGTGATCTGAAGTCGTAATGAAGCACAGTCTCGGTCAACAGCTACCATATGTCTACATTTATGCTGGTTTAACCTAGCACAGAGACAAAACTTGAATGTTTTGTTGACATCCATTACAAAAATACAATGTACACGCATAAACTGTGTCCCAGATGAGGCACTATACACTATACTCAGCTGTCTAGTGCATCAGTTATGAGGTTATTTGGTCCCTATGGAAGTTTGTTTCTGTAATTAAATTGTTTCTGTAAAAAATAATTGCAACTTTTTATCTCACAATTCTCGTTTCTCACAATTACGAGTTTATATTTCGTAACTCTGACTTTATAACTCGCAATTGCAAGTTTATATCTCAATTCTGAGGGGGGAAAATGTCAGGATTGTGGGATATAAACTCACAATTGCAAGAAAAAAATCTGAATTGTGAGTGTATATCTTCCAGATCTGAGTTTTTGTCAGAATTGTGACTTTTATTTACTCTCAATTGCAAGTTTATATCTCAATTCTGAAATGTTTCTCATTCAGCTCACAAAAATCAGCTCACAATTCAGACATTTTTTCTTTTGCGAGTTATAAAAGTCACAATTCTGAGCTGAATTTCTTGCGGTTAATTAAAGGGATAGTTCACCCAAAAATGAAAATGTTGCCATTTACTCAGCCTAAACTGTCTTTCTTCTGCTAAAGACAAAAGAAGATAGCTATTTTTTTTGTAAAATTGGTAACCCGAGAGTTGATGGAAACCATTGACGCCACAGTTATATTTTTTTGTTTTGTTTTTTCTTGGAAGTCAAAGGCTACCGTCAACTGTTTGATTACCAACATTCTTTAAAATATCTTTTGTCTTCAACAGTAGTAAGAAATTCAGACAGGTTTGGAACAACTTGAGGGTGAGTAAATGATGACAAAATTTTCATTTGTGGGTGAACTGTCCCTTTAAGTGCATCATCCGGGTATTTAGGCCCCGTTTACACGATGGGAAAACGCAGATATTTCCCTGCGTTTTGGCCTGTCATTTACACGAAAACGCCGTTTTTATCCCTGAAAACGATTATTTCTAAAAACTCCGGCCAAAGTGGAGATTTCTGAAAACGCCGGTTATGTGTTGCCGTGTCAACTGGGAGAAACGGGGTTTTAGGTTCTCAAACGTCACATTATGCGCCAGAAAATGCTTATGTCATGTGAGCGCCCTATGTTTATAGTTTGTTTGGCTACTGTTTGATCATGGATGCTGTTAAGGTGGTACTCATTTTTACTTTTGTGAAAAAAAAAGAAAAAAAAAATACTTTTGTGCAAACGCTTTTGGCCTGTTTGCATTTGCAAAACACAACTGCTGACCTATATCGAGGAGCAGAGGCGAAGGAGTACACGAAAATCAGCATTTTTACAGCAGCTTTTCCTTCCAAGACGCCAGTACATTGCCTCCCAACGTCTGTTGTTTTGAAAGGAACTGGAAGTCGCTCGTGCTATTTGTTGTTGTCGATTTTGAGGATTCTGATTGGCTTGCATGGCTTTATCCTTCTCCCTACGCTCCCTCCCTCCGCTGCCCATAGGTTATGATGGCGCTCGAAGGCGAATTTATGCGGGTTGATGTAAACGACAACTTTTTTGAAAACGATGTTGTGTGCACGATGTTATTTTTGAAAACGGAGGGGGGGAAATATTCGTTTCTCTAAATACCCGGCTATGTGTAAATGTGGCCTTAAAGTGCACGTTTTTCTAAACACACTAATCACTGTTTATATCACTAAATGGCCTAGACTAGTATGTGCATAGGAACCCACATAGACACATAATTTCCTAAAAATTGGCACCTCCTGAAAGTCTTATGAATCATTATGAATCATGAATCATTACATTTATTATCCATGTATTTACACACAGACAAGCACTGGATAAAAGAAACCCAAACAGGATGAAATGACGATAATAACAAACATTGTGTAAACACCTGAAGAACCACTGAATATTAGATCACACCGTTGACACACACACACTTCTCATGAATGTCAGAATGGCAGCAGTATAAACCCACTGTTTGAACATTTGTCACTTTGTTGTTGTTGTGTATTGCAGAACGCACACACATACAGGATCAAGGGCCTGTACTATGATGGTAGATGAACAAACTCAGGGTTGCAGGATTAGTTTAGAGTTGACAAAGCCAAACCAGTCCAACCAGGCTTAGTTGGTACCATGATCATCAGCTCTCTCTGTCAACTCAGGCTTTATACTGAGTTTAGTGTGACATCAGCAGCGAACAGCCAATCACAGGCTGAGATTCACCTCTCTCTTCTGCAGAATATTACGAGATTACAAAAATACATTAAGAATTTAAGCAAATTCATAGCTGTCTATGAAAGAGGACAACTAAAAGAAAAAGCCTTGCTGTATCAGTACAAGTAAAAGTTGTGAAGTTAGTTTATACAGTTGATAAAGGTATTGAGAGAATTAAACTTTTAAGCTCACATGTAGTCATTTTATAGCTTTATCTGTTGATTCTAAAGCGTATTTATATTACCTTTATATATTTATTAATTTAAACTGTGCGTAAAAATAATTGATAAACTAAAATTGTACGTGTGATCGATTAATAATTACATAAATAATATCTAAATCAAAATTATTATTCTAAATAAGCATTACTAAAAGCATTATTAAAAATCATTTGCTGTGTAGTGACCTTTAATGTGGAGTAGAAACAGGTGGAGTGACTTTATGGCATCAGACATGTGACACTTTGCTCACAGCTGATTGGTCCATGTTCGGTTTGAGATCTCTTACCTGGAACATCACCTGACCCAGACCAGGTTAGCCGTGGAGCGGGAGTTACTATGGTGATGAACATGCTAAAAGCCAAACCACTTTCATGGTGCCTAAAACCCAGGGTTGGCGCAAACTAAACTGAACAAAAATATTACAAATACAGTATACAAGAAAATACAACAAATGTAACAGAGTTGCACACTAGGGGGATTATTGTAGATCTACATTAAGAAATCGAAACATTTGCAAGTCTTAACGTTTTGCTTCATTGAAAATTTAATTGAGTCAGTAGGCTATAAAGCTCAATTTTTTTTACAGGAAAATTTACATTTGTGAACAAGAAAAAGAAAAAATGTATTATATAAACCTGCTTGTCTCTATAGTTCTCCAAAATAACACAAATTGGCCATCAATGTTCTTTGTGATAAAATCACAAACATTTAGCCAGAATATTCTTACAAATGGACAGTGCCAAAATAAATCAACCACAGTTTCAGGGCAACTGTCGCAAAAAGTGCAATTAAAATCAATATCGCTTTTAATTTTCACAAAGTAATGTTTAACTGAGTAAATTCTATGTATAATTTTTAATGATACCTCCTTAGCTTTGTTTGTTATTAAATATTGATTAAGCCAAACCTTTTCCCACACAATATTGTATGAGTATATAAGGCAAAGTGTTTCTTTGAATTAACGCTCTTATGGATCTGTTTTGTGAGTTAAGGAGAAAAACTAATATTACCTACATTAGAACTTACTATAGTAGCTGGGGATCATTGCTGAATAGTGTCTAAATATAGCATACGGATTTCAGGAGATATTGCATCAAAAACTTTTGCATAGTCCCCTGGTGTTACAGGAATCTTATAATGTGCCAAAAACTCACTGTAAGTAAAAAGAAAACCATTTAAATTAAATAAGTGATCCACCAATATGATGCCATTATCAAAACAATATTTCAAAAACTTTTTACATAATATATCCTTATTGTTCCGTATATAATACTTGTGGTGAAAAGTTATGCGTGAAAATCAATGACCGTGATAAAACGGCAGAACATTAGTGGCTGATCATCAGACAGGTGACAGGTGAGGTCAGAGTCCGCTCTCGAGTGACGTCACGCCGGTGATCGATGAGCGCGCGGCGGAACGCGGAAGCGCGCGTCAGTCAGTGCACTAAAGTTTCCCGAGGAGCAAGGTATGTGGTCTAAACGTGTTATTTGGAAATACTAAATACATGAAGTAGATTTAGGAAATCGGCTTGAAAATCCGAAAAGAAGGATCTTTCAATGCGGTCCAGAGTTTGTTATTAGCCTATTACATTATTATTAATAATAAGCAGTTTCATGCCACTGTCTGTTCAACGCGTTCATGTAAGCGGAGTTTGTGTTTCTGGGCTTCTTGACCTCTGAAGTGCTGCTGACAGTCCCTGTGTGTTCAGGACGGTTTAAGCTTTGTTGAGTAAAGACACACAGCAGAATGTGGGAGAGAGAGAGAGTTGTTGTTTGCCCAGGGCGTTTTCCAGCAGAGATGAAGTGCTCCTTCTGTCCCGGATGTGGAGAACATGGAGTGCGCAGTTTCGAGGAAGCAAAGGAATCATGACTGATCTTAACGCAAACTAAAGATGATTAATACGAATTAACAAAGTAACATGTATTTTTAATTTATTGAATTATTAGTTGATTTGAAACTTATTTTACGTAGTACAACAATTAAGAAAATTAATGTTTTACATCTTCTTTTTCTTATTTCCCTTTTTTTTTTTAAAAACTGGGAGATTAGCAGGATTCCTCTTAACATCATTAAACTGCAAATGGTGACCCCGAGTTGCAAATTAAATTAACAAATAACAAAACACAACGGCAAAATATAAAATGGAAAGGGCAGTCGGCAGTTTAATTACGGAGCCCCGCACATGACAGGGAAAAAATAGTTGGCTAAATTGTGCATGATTTACTAATTTGTTCCCTCAAATTAAAAATCCTGCGCACGATTTACTATTACATTCCCTTGATCTGCTATATCGTGCGCACGATTTATAAATCGAAGGAACAAATTAGTAACACATTTCTTACATGGTATTTGCGGGGCTCCGCACTTAATAAAGTCAATATGTAATCAAAATTGACAAATCTTAGAATGTAATATTGCAGTGTTTATTATAGCCTAAATGATTTATCAGTGCGCATTTTAATGAATGTGCCTGGTCATCTTGAATCAGAATGTCTTCTCTGATGACATGTTTACTGGCGCGAGGGCGGGGCAACCTGTCACTCACATGAGATCCACCAATAGCAAACCCCAACCATCCAATCTCAATTCCCCACAGACAAAATCAAGTCCTGCCCTACATTATTTATTGTTTCAGAAGCCGTTTCATATGTCACTATAGGGAAGAAAAGATTATCTGTACTTCCATCCATATAATGCCGAAAATTATGCTAAGAGAAAGCATGTTGACTAGACAGATCCAATCCATGGTGACACTGACACAGTTCCTCATGTGCATTGCATTGAGGCATACATTTCATTTGCACTTCAGGGCAACTATAGTAATAAGCTTTACATCAAACACAGAGTTGCATCTGTTTATCTGAACTTGATTAAAAACTGCTTGTACCTTTACATCCAATCACCTTTATTCAGTGCTTTATGGAAAGTGGTAAATCTAGTGTTGGCTATACATGCAAAAATTAAGTATTGAAGGTTCACGTTTAAAGTCTGTCTTTCTTTTATTTGTTGCAGATCAGTTGGAAGAGACAAACATGTGGCCGAATCAAGGTGATTTTTGGTTTTACTTTTTCTCTGAATGCATTCATTAAAGTCCTCCTGTAGTCAATATTTTTATCCCTTAAAGGGATAGTTCACTTTAAAATGAAAATTCTGTCATCATATACTCACCCTCAAGTTGTTTCAAACCTGTATGAATTTCTTTCTTCTGCTGAACACAAAGGAACATATTTTGAATGTCAGTAACCAAACAGTTAACTGGTCCCATTGACTTCCATAGTAGGAAAAAAAATACTATGGAAGTCAATGGGACCAGTTAAAGGGATAGTTCGCCCAAAAATGATATTTAAGCCATGATTTACTCACCCTCAAGCCGTTCGAGATGCATATGTCAATCTTTATGTCAACGATCTAAGACATTTTCTAAAATAACTGAAAATGTGTTTGTCTGAAAAAAGATTGACATATGCATCTCGAACGGCTTGAGGGTGAGTAAATCATGGCTTAAATATCATTTTTGGGCGAACTATCCCTTTAAATGTTTGGTTACTGACATTCTTCAAAATATTTTCCTTTGTGTTCAGCAGAAGAAAGAAATTCAAACAGGTTTGAAACAACTTGAGGGTGAGTATATGATGACAGAATTTTCATTTTAAAGTGAACTATCCCTTTAAAACTCGTCTTTGATCACCAAAATGACATATTTAAGCATTTTTCCCTTTAGAAAAATGTCTTCATGCCTTAAAATATCTTGAGTGTAACTCGACACCCTTGCCTCATTTAGTATGCACGGTTCTATGAATATGCAAATGAGCCCCACCTCCACTCACTCAGCTCAGAGATCCACTGGTTGACGATCACACGTTGATCTGATTGGTTACAAGGTAGTTTGTGACGTCAGAAACACCAGCGATTTCAAAGCGTGTTTTTGAGACTGTCTTTGGTTCACTGCAGTTTTAAGGAGGAAATACTCAGCAATGGAGTCGACTTATGAATTTACACATGCTTTGTCTTAAAGCATATTAAAAACACCACATAGACACATAAACAACATTAAAAGCTGAATTTTCTCCACAGCGGGACTTAAACAATTTCTCAACCCAACATTCATGTCTATGTTGCACCTCAATCCGGGTCACAGTCACATTTAAGAGACTGATAGTCAGTGTAATCCATTTTACCAGCTATTTAATGGAGAACTTGTTTTCTAGCCAAAAAGAGTAAAAGAGGAGAGACAAAACAACTGGAAAATGCCTGAAATGGTCTTATATAATTATATAATTATATAATACCATTACATATCAATCAACCCTTTATTACAAACTCAAAGTCCAATATTAAAAAAAACAAAAACAAAAAAAACAAGACAGTCAACATATACAACCCATACAATCCATCACAAACATGTAGAGTCACATAATACACCAGTACCAGTGTCTCCACAGCTTTGACTGATATCGTGTAGTACTAAATACATAACATAAATAATACATACTAATATGATAACTAATCATCCATAAAACAAGGTAATTTTGTCAATCAATAAGATTATTTTAATTTAAATAGTGCATACAGTGACTTTATTGTGTCGGATTTGTCACGTTGCTCACAGCTGATCGGTGCAGTTTGTGATCTCATACAGGTTTGCCATGCAGGGATAGTTAATGTTTTATTGAGCAACAGTTGTTGTGTTTTCACTAATGTGGTGAGATTAGCAGGATTCCTCTAGTGGTGCCTGCCTTGCATCACACAGAAAACACAGAGTTTTGTATTAAAGAGGCCATATTAGGCCCTTTTACAGTCTTGAGTCTCTACTAGAACATGTTTTCATGCTTGAATGTTCAAAAAACATTATTTTCCCCATATCTCTTCCCAGTCTATCAGTAAGACTGGGGTGTGTTTCCCAAAAGCATTGTTAGCCAACTATGGTCACAAGTTCCATCATTACGAGCATAGTTGAACAATTCCTTGTTTTCCCTTTGTTTGCATGACATGTGGACTTACATAGATCATGCTCTTGAGCAAAATAAGGTAGCTGACATTCAATCAGGGTTGCCAACTTTTCAGTTTAGCTCGGAGTGGGACTTCTCCATGCGATATATCGCCCAGCCCTACTTACAGGTGAAACTCAAAAAATTAGAATATCGTGCAAAAGTTTATTTATTATGTATATGATTATGGCTTACAGCTTATGAAAACCCCAAATTCAAAATCTCAGAAAATTAGAATATTACATGAAATAAAAGAATTAAAAAAGGATTTTAAATACAGAAATGTCGGCCCTCTGAAAAGTATAATATGCATATGTATATAGGAATATATGCTAAATATATTAGTTTCACCTTTTAATTTGAATTACTGAAAAACCCGAACTTTTGCACGATATTCTAATTTTTCGAGTTTCACCTGTAGTGCAAATAGACATTCTGTTAACTATATTGTTAAACCAACGTGGTTCAAACGACGGATGTGGGACAGTTACTACGTTTTAGGGAAATAGTCATGACTAGCTAGTTACTTTCTCCAACGACGCATCATACTAGTGGTTAAGCAACGAGTTACGGGAAACGTACCTCTGTTGAGGTCCTGAAGCCCCTACTTCTTAAAGCACACTGTGCTCTGATTGGTCGGCTGGAGCAGTGTGTTGTGATTGGTCGAGCACTTCAAGTGTGTTTGGGAAATGTCCCGCCCCTTACCATAACCACCAGTTTCAACACACTACTAACTAACTCAACCAGGCCCCGCCCCTTTATTCTGCGCATCAATTATTTAAATGAGGAATACTGTGACGTGTTCGTTCCCGCATAACCAAAGTTTGTGAGCACAACGTTTTGTGTGCGCTGATTTACTGACAGAGAGCGGGAAGCCAACATTTAGAAACCAATACATTAATATTTTTTAAAGTTTTAAGCACATTTTTAAATATATTTTTTAATTTTTATTTTAATTTTGTTTGATAAGGTATTTTGGTTCGCGTTCTGGGTCGATTTTCACTTGATTTTCAAAGTAAAATCTGGGCCCTAAAGCAAAACCAGTTGATACTAAACGCATTAGCTTTACAGTCCTTTGAAAACTTTATATTTAAAGACACCATTTGCTGTTCCATCACTGTTTTACTGTACAGTATTTTCTTTTTTTACGTAAAACAAAATATTGTTTGTAGAATGGCGGTTTTGCATGCAGTGAAAGTGGATGGTGATTTTAAATGCCAATGCAACGTATCATATTGACCACCGTTATGATACTCTCTTTCTGAGCTTATTCTTTAAAATCATCCATTATCACTGTATGAACAAGCCTGCCTCATCCTCCTGTTGTGTTTCATGGAAGATTCATGTATCGACTGTCAATACTTGCACACTTATCTCATGTCTGGCTTGCTGTGACACACAGGACCGCCCAATCCTGCCTTTCCGGGACCTCCAAACCCTGCATATCCAGCCATGCCTATCCCATCACACCCCGGACAGAACCCTGTCTATCCGCCCGGCATGAACCAGCCCAACACCATCCCGTACATGAACCAGCCTCAACAGCCTTTCCCTCCTGGTGCTCCCGGCCCGCATGGCCCGTATCCCGGAGCGGGGCAACCGTACCCCGGCCCGTATCCCGGAGCGGGACAACAATACCCCGGCCCGTATCCGGGAGCTGGGCATCCGTGCCCCATCCCACAGATTGGCGGCCAGCCGGCTGGAATGGGTGTACCTGGTCATAAGAAACACAAAAAGATGAAAAAGATGAAGAAAGGGCATAAAGCTCATAAAGCTAACAAGGAACATAAACATATGAAACATGGAAAGGTAAGAGACAGAATGTTCAGTGGATATAAATGTTACGTGACATTATTACACCAGTGATCTCTAAACCCTTCTTCGATAATTTCATGCAAAATATTTTTTGCCAAAATATGACCAATAGCCTCCATATATATATATATATATATATATATATATATATATATATATATATATATATATATATATATGTATGTTTCAAGTGGTTTCCCAAAATTCAACTGAAAATGCAACTTTTAAATGACTTACAAAATCTCAAAACTATTCAACCCCCTGAATAGAGTCCCTCACAACAGCACAAATCTGCAAAACGGGGGTCGTCTCGAGCACACATGATGCAAATAATCAAGGGCTTCATTAGTTGTACCAGGTGTGCTTAAGCTAGAACACATTAAATCTGAACTGGCTATAGGTTTGTTGAGCGCCACGTTTAATTGCATGTAACTTTTTGGACCATTAAGAGAAGATATCATCGCCCTTCACAAACAAGCAACAGGATACAAAAAGATAGAGAAGGCACTAAATGTTCCTAGAGACACCGTTGGAAGCAAGTTCAAAGTTAAACGAACAGTGTTTACACTACCTGGACAGGGCAGAAAAAGAAAACTTTCAAAGGTTGCAACCAGATATCTGAGAAGGCAGGTTCAGAAAACCCTCGAGTGACTGCAGAGCAGAGGCGGACAGAGTACACAGCTACATTACTTGAGTAAAAGTACAGATACCCCTTGCAAAATTTTACTCAAGTACAAGTAAAAGTACTACAGTCAGATGCCTACTTAAGTAAAAGTACTAAAGTACTTGTTTTTAAAAGTACTTGAGTATCAAGAGTACAAGAGTACATTTTCTAAATATTGCATTACTACTGCCACAGTGCTTACATTGGTAAACACAGCAAACACTTGAAGCGAAAACTATCATTAACTTGTTCAGAAAATCTTGGTCTGATGACCTACCCCTAACCCTGCCCCTAAACCTACCCGTCACTGGGGTTAAGAACAATCAGGGATGACTTCCCTAATGAATATTCATGAGTCTCCCCCTACCATCCTGGGAAAAAAAATATCGCTCCCGGGATGGACCTGCTGCGTCTTCATCCATTGTTTCGTTCATGGTTTCGTCTCTTATCTAAATCTGACCATGGAGTTGACTTTGGCGGAAAGCTGAAGGTGATTGCTGATAGGCTGTCCCAATCAGTGGCGCCTGCACAATCCAATCACATTTGAGAGTGTTTCCGAGATGTTTCTTTTTTCCTTTTTTTTAAATTTTTTTTAGAAGAAGTAACGGGTACTCACAGTTATGGATAGAAATGTAGTGGAGTAAAGAGTACAATATTTGCGTCTCTAATGTACTTGAGTAAAGTCATGAGTACTCCCCAAAAATGATACTCGAGTAAAGTACAGATCCCTCAAAATTGTACTTAAGTACTGTACTCAAGTAAATGTACTCAGTTACTGTCCGGCTCTGCTGCAGAGGACCTGCAGCAAGACTTGGTGGAAACAGGCACTGAGGGTTTCAGCTGCACAGTAAAGCACGTAATAAACGCATGCCAGAACTCCAAGACGTACACCACTAACTGACCCAGAAGCACAAGAAAAGTCAGCTCCAATTTGCTCAAAATCATATAAATAAGCAGGGGCGCGACTACCCAGTGTCAGAGGTATATACATACAATATAGCACAGACCTTTAGATACTAACAGGCTAGAGTAGGCGCCGGCGTCCTCATAACTGTACGTTCACACCGCCGTCGGCGAGAGCGGCAAAATTCAACGATGACGCCTGGAGAAAAGATTCGGGGACACTCTGATGCTCTGACGTAGATCGAAGTAGACCAATGTTTATATATATATACAGTACCAGTCAAAAGTTTGGAAACACTACTATTTTTAATGTTTTTGAAAGAAGTCTCTTATGCTCATCAAGCCTGCAGTTAAAAAAATAAATAAATAAAAAAACAGTAATATTATGAAATATTATTACAATTTAAAATAATGGTTCTCTTTTTTAATATACTTTAAAATGTAATTTATTTTTGTGATGCAAAGCTGAATTTTCATCAGCAAGTACTCCAGTCTTTGGTGTCTTATGATCCTTCAGAAATCATTCTAATATGATGATTTGATACTCAGTTATTATCAATGATGGAAACAGTTGTGCTGTTTAATATATTTTTTTGGAATACTTTTTTCAGGATTCATTGATGAGTAAAACGTTAACAGCATTTATTCATAAAAACAGCATTTATTCAAAATAAAAACATTTCTAACAATATAAATCGTTACCATCACCTTTTATCAATTTAACGCATTCTTGTTGAATTAAAGTACTAATTTCTTTTTAAAAAAAAAGTTATTGTTCCCAAACTTTTGAACGGTAGTGTATATTGTTACAAAAGATTTCTATTCTAAATAAATACAGTTCTTTTTAACTTTTTATTCATCAAATAATCCTGAAAAAAGTATCTCAGGTTAAAAAAAAAATATTAAGCAGCACAACTGTTTCCAACATTGATCATAAATCAGCATATTAGAATGATTTCTGAAGGATCATAAGACACCAAAGACTGGAGTACTTGCTGATGAAAATTCAGCTTTGCATCACAAAAATAAATTGCATTTTAAAGTATATTTAAAAAAGAGAACCATTATTTTAAATTGTAATAATATTTCATAATATTACTGTTTTTTTTTTGTTTTTTTTTACTGCAGGCTTGATGAGCATAAGAGACTTCTTTCAAAAACATTAAAAATAGTAACGTTTCCAAACTTTTGACTGGTACTGTATATATATATCTCACACTACTATTCAAAAATTTGGGGTCAGCAAGATTTTTTATATTTTTAAAGAATGAAAAGCAAGCGACAAATTGAAATCACAGTAAATCCCTTTTATAATGTTACAAAAGATTATATTTCAAATAAATGCTGTTCTTTTGAACTTTCTATTCATCAAATGCAGAAAAATTAAAATGTATGAAGCAGCACAACTGTTTTCAACATTGATAATCATAAACGTTTCTTGAGCATCAAATCATCATATTAGGATGATTTCTGAAGGATCATGTGACACTGAAGACTGGAGTAATGATATCTGTTGTGTCAGTATTCAAACAGACGGCGAGTGTGTTAAAACTCCTTAAACACAGTTCATCATGAAAGGTGTTTAGCTGTCTGCAGTGATGCTGATGTTCTCCGTCTGTTTTGTCCTGTTCCAGCATTCGTCCAGCAGTAGCAGCAGCAGCAGCAGCTCGGACTGAAGATCTCATCCACAACATCATTCATGCACTAATACACAACCCAATGCCTCTTTTCCTAAAGAAAACCATGTCTAATTTCCAGTGTCTGGGCAAACGACAGACAAAATGTCCAGGAGCCATAAAATAGATAATCACATTAAATTTAAATATACCTGTGTGTTTCTGTGAGTCTGAATGCTTTTCTCAATCAATTACTTTTTACAAGGAAAACAAATCACATAATGCTTCCAGGCATGAATCTGCAACCGTTTATTTAACTGTGAAATGTGATTGAGCATCTGACTCCTTGTGAAGAGAAGTCTCGTCAGTTAACACAACTACTTTGACATCACTCAGCATGTTTTAGTTATTAACCTTTTACTGACAAACTTGACTCCGTTGTGAACAACTATACTGACATTTCAGACATTTGCCTCGTACAATTATACAATTATAACCTAAATCAAAGTTACTTTAAATGCTTCTTGATTTCATCAATTTAGAAAAAAATGGTTAAAAAGTTAA
The DNA here is from genome assembly GCA_022828995.1 of Vimba vimba. Taxonomy (NCBI): domain Eukaryota; kingdom Metazoa; phylum Chordata; class Actinopteri; order Cypriniformes; family Leuciscidae; genus Vimba; species Vimba vimba. Next base: position 28,477,405 of record CM040838.1, read on the forward strand.
CATTTTGTTTTGTAATAGTTTCACTCAATAATGCTTTTGCCGGGGTATGTTTAAGATTTTGAAACAACACCCATAATTTAATGATTTTTTTGGACATTTCTTTGTGCTTTTTACTAGTCTAAGCAATCGACGTGTGTTGATCAAAGTTGATCAGGTATTTATGAAGCTGAAGTAGATCTTGTTAACATATCCGTGAGTGATAAAGTCACGTGATGCATTTTAGACTGTAAACTCTCTAAAGTGTGTATTAGAAATCATTAATTGCTGTTGGTTTATAATGAGCCACTTAAAGTGTTTCAATAATAAAAATATTAAATATATAAAAGTCTCCATGTGGTAAAAATCCATCTTTTAATGTTGTTTATGTGTCTATGTGGTGTTTTTAATATGCTTTAAGACAAACCATGTGTAAATTCATAAGTCGACAGCATTGCTGAGTGTTTTCTCCTTAAAACTGCAGTGAACCAAAGACAGTCTCAAAAACACGCTTTGAAATCGCTGGTGTTTCTTGTGGAGGCGGGGCTCATTTGCATATTCATAGAACCGCGAATACTAAACGAGGCAAGGGTGTCGAGTTACATTCAAGATATTTTAAGGCTTGAAGAATTTATTTAATGGAAAAAAACTTTTAAATATGTAATTTTGGTGATCAAAGATGAGTTTTAAGGGATACAATGATTGACTACATGGATGATTTTAAGAAAAAGCTTGGAACACCTACCAGTTTTATTCATTTTTGTGTGCTAATAATGGCTTTTAATAACAGAATGCAATTTGTCAACAAGTCATAAGATTTGCAAGGCATCTCAGGACATACTGTGAACATGAAGAGACTGTAACTCTGGCCCTCAGGATCCACTTTCTAACTCTGATTAAACACGCCTGATCAAGGTCTTACCCGAGAGCTTCAGGCTGATCTGAGTTGAAGGTAATCTCTGCACTCTACGCTATTTTTAATTTTGTTATTTCATCTGAATATCAACATTTGTGAGATTTAGTCAGCCGAAACAGTTTTGAGGTTAATTGATTTTATTTTGTCTCTCTGGAAAATAGTAAAAACACATCTATTATTCAATGGTATTCGATGATGTGTTCATGGCATGTAATAGATTACACTTTCAATAAAACATTTTCAATTGGTTTGTGCATGTTTTGGCTGAGTTCCGCTGTTCTGGCCAGCAGGGGGCGCCAGCGTGAGTTCCGCTGTTCTGGCCAGCAGGGGGCGCCAGCGTGAGTTACACTGTTCTGGCCAGCAGGGGGCGTCAGCGTGAGTTCCGCTGTTCTGGCCAGCAGGGGGCGCCAGCGTGAGTTCCGCTGTTCTGGCCAGCAGGGGGCGGCTGTTGACACTGTGGAAAATAAGAGAGGAAACAGGGAGGGAAGAGACTATTGTAACCAGATTAAGGATAGGGCATAATAAATTAAATAAACTGGGTTTTGTGATCAGTGCCAAATACCTGAGGCTGGTGAACATGTGCTTATTAATTGTTCAAAATATGAATTACAGAGAATAGATATGATAAAAGACAAGACATGAAATAGGACTAAAAGGACATGGAGTAAAGAGTATAATGGACTGCAGTAGGGGTGAACAAGGAATGAAATATTTGATTTGCTTTAGGACTAATGACAAGAATATGATGACTAAAGTACATGGGAAATAACTAGAACCAGAAGATGGCAGTAATGCAACATCAAGGATGCAAGCTGTCGTTAAAACCCAAAGAAGAAGAGGAGAAAAGCACTCAGAACCATAGACATAATAAATATATGTATTTATTATGTCTATGCTCAGAACCATAGATATCATATATAAACGCTAGATGTCTTATGGGGCAGTCACTTCCGGCATCACCGTTCGGCCATCTTGTCACAGTGAAGCTGTGAATTAAGGTGAGAGATCAGCATGCACACAAATCCTCTTATCTCGCTGAAATCTTGACGGATTTACAAACGGTTTGGTTTCTTACAAACGTTATTAACGTGGCTATAATTCCGAATGCTTGAACATGTATGTTATAATTATTCATATGTATGCAGTGTATGTATGCAGTGTCATAACTACATCTCTGACGTTTATAACAAACCAAACCGTTTGAAAATCGGTAGAAAATTTAGCAAGTTATGGTTATTTAAAAGTACATGACACATTAAACGAGTGAGCGAGCACACTGTGGCAAGATGGCCGCCACGTGCGGACGTTGACCTCCATTGACCAGCAGCGCGGACGAGACATCTAGGGCACGTTCAAGTTCAAAACGTTGTGCAACGTTTTGTCGGGGCTGAACGCAGCCCTAGCCTTTATATATGATATCTATGCTCAGAACACGACCTACAAACTTTTTACCGTAATAAAAGTTTAGATATCTTTTCATTTAAGTAATGCCCTCTGTCTTTCTTTTTTGTCTTGTTTTTGTTTTTTATTTTGTTTACAACATCACTGTCTAACTGTTTTTTTGTTTTGTGCGATGATGTTGTTGAAGTGTTTTCTTTCACTATTTTTATATTTTTTGTTATTCTTAATAATTATTGCTGTGTTCTCATTCTGTTATTTCTAGGGCTGTCAAAAGATTAATCACGATTAATCCATCCAAAAATAAAAGTTTGTGTTTACATAATATATGTGTGTGTACTGTGTATAATAATTTTGTATATATCAATACACACACATGCTTGTATTTATATTTAAGAAAAAATGTGTAATTTATATATAAAAAAAATATATTTATATATAATATAAATTAGATATAAATATATACAGTATATGTATGCAAATATTTCTTAAATATATACATGCATGTGTGTGTATTTATATATACAAAATTATTATACACAGTACACACACATATATTATGTAAACACAAACTTTTATTTTGGATGGATTAATCGCGATTAATCTTTTGACAGCCCTAGTTATTTCACATTGTAAACTGAATGTTCAAATAAAGCATAAAAAAACCACTCAAAAAAAAAAAAAAAATTAAAGAAAGAAAAAAAAAAAAGAGAGAGGAAGAAGAAGACGCTTCTCACGCCTGTCCAGTCGGTGGCGGTAATGCTGGTTCGCTAAGCGCTAAAAAAAAAGAAAAGCAACTTTAGGAAGAAGAAGAAGAAGTTTCTGTTCTTGATGAACGCGATCCGCTGGACAGTCAAGAGAGCCGTCAGTCACGTGTTAATAAATACAGAGCATCTGATGAAGAAGATGAGGATCGGGACGCATAACGGCACCTTCCACTGTGATGAAGTTCTGGCGTGTTTCTTCCTGCGACAGCTGCCAGAGTATAAGGTGCACATTAAACACTCTCTGACTCTGCTGTGTGACTCCTCATCTGGAGGAGCTTGAATACAGACACTCAATACAAGATGTTTTTGAGATGTGTATGATACAGCATGCCGATAAGATTATATCGGACCCTTCACATGTGTTGTGTTCAGAGTATATGCATATGCAAGCATAGTCGCTACTAACATTAGTTTGTAACAAAACTGATTAAAAGCAGCTCCATTAAGGAGTGACACAACTGTATTATTGGCGGATTAGAGGTAATATAAATACAGGAGTTGCTTGCTTTTTAGCTCATTTATCTTTTTATTTTCTTTATTTAATAATATTGTTTTTGTTTAGTTTAGGGCAGAATGTTTTATGTGGAATGAATGATGGATGATGTTCAGCAGTTCTCTGTCTAAGACACATGTCTCCTACGGGAGACACACTTCTATTTGATGTGATATTTACATCTGGAAGATGTATTTTTTTCACGTAGTGTTTGCTCATCTGCAATACGTCTATAGAACGTTTCCTGTCAGATGTCAAATAGACGTTTAGAAGATGTCTTTAAGATGTAATGATTTAGAATGTATGTTAAACTGACATCTTCTAAACGTCTATTTGACATCTGACATGAAACGTCCTATAGACGTATTGCAGATGAGCAAACACTCTTAAAAATACGTCTTCCAGATGTAAATATCACATCAAATAGAAGTGTGCTATCTGGGGATAGAACAGTGCCAATAGCACACGTACATCACGGAGACGTCTATTTGATGTGCGTGTTTACATCTGGAAGACGTATTTTTTCACGTAGTGTTTGCTCATCTGCAATACGTCTATAGGACGTTTCCTGTCAGATGTCAAATAGACGTTTAGAAGATGTCTTTAAGATGTAATGATTTAGAATGTATGTTAAACTGACGTCTATCAGATGCTTTCCAGATCAAGTGATCTTTAACAGACGTACGTGTGCTATCTCAATTGACCCTGATCACATGGTCGTCTCTCCTCGTGCTCAGGATGCGGAGATCGTCCGCAGCAGAGACGCCTCTGTTCTGGCCGACTGTGATGTGGTGGTGGATGTTGGAGGAGAGTTTGATCCCAGTCGTCAGCGCTACGATCATCACCAGAGGTACATGTTTCCGTCACTGATTTTGGACATACATTGAGCTGCGCACACTATAAGTATTGTTATTACTTGTAGGCAACAGTCATGTATATTTTATTGTTCATTTATGTATCATATGCAGTAAAATTAAAGGGATGGTTCAACCAAAAATAAATTACTCGCCCTCATGTCGTTCCAAACACGTAAGATTTTCGCTCCTCTTCAGAACACAAATGAAGATAATTTTTGATGAAATCTGAGAGCTTTCCGTCCCTCTATTGACAGATACGCATCTACCACTGACGTTTCATCCATCATCACACTCAAACACATCAGTTGTGGTGAACGGAAGCTCAAGCATGAGAACTAACGTCACGCAGAACGTTTGAGCTTCTGGAAGAACCATCGTCATATGGATTAGTTTTATGAAAGCTCTCAGATTTCATCAAAAATATCTTCATGTGTGTTACGAAGATGAACGAAAGTTTTACGGGTTTGGAACGACATGAGGGAGAGTAATTAAAGCATTAGTTCACTTTCAAATGAGAATTAGCCCATGATTTACTCACCATACAGTCTTCCTAGGTGTATATGACATTCTTCTGTCAGACGAATACAATCGGAGTTATATTAAAAAATATTCTGGCTCTTCCAAGCTTTATAATGGCAGTGGATTGCAACCAACAGATTGAAGCTCAAAAACTTGATTCATCCGTCATAAACGAACTTCACGAGCTCTAGCGGGGTAATAAAGGCCTTCTGAAGCAAAACAATGAGTTTGTGGAAGAAAAATATTCATATTTAAAACTTTATAAAGTAAAATACATAATATCCACATAAGTGTAAAGCGCGAGTAATGCGACGGCTGATATTTTCACTATTCCTGACGTCATACATTTCTTGAGTTGTGCATTAGGTGTGAGTAGAGACTTCTGCGTATGGCCTTTTGGACGGAAGCTGGAATTTTACTTTATAAAGTTTTAAATATTAATATTTTTCTTCCACAAACTCATTGTTTTGCTTCAGAAGGCCTTTATTACCCCGCCAGAGCTCGTGAAGTTCGCATATGACGGATGAATCAAGTTTTTGAGCTTCAATCTGCTGCACTACATTATAAAGCTCGGAAGAGCCAGGATATTTTTTAATATAACTCAGATTGTATTCGTCTGACAGAAGAATGTCATTTACACCTAGAATGACTGTATGGTGAGTAAATCATGGGCTGATTCTCATTTGAAAGTGAACTAATGCTTTAATGACAATTTTATTTTAGAGTGAACTTTTAAGGACGTTTTAGTGAAACGAGAAGATCTTTTGATTCGCCTGAGAGACGCGAGTGAGGATTCGGTGAATTATTGATCAGTGAGTGTGTGAATCTGACTGTGTTTCTTTTCAACAGATCTTTTGCAGAAAACTTCCATAGCTTGTGTCCAGAGAAGCCGTGGGTGACGAAGTTGAGCTCGGCAGGTTTGGTTTACCTTCATTTTGGCAAACGAGTTCTGTCCACACTGACGCAGATGAAGGAGGACGACACGCGGCTGGAGGTCCTTTATGACAAGGTCAGTTTAACCTGAACGCTTTAAAGGGTTAGTTCACCCAAAAATGAAGGTTCTGTCAGTAATTACTCTCCCTCATGTTGTTCAAACCCCGTAAAACTTCAGCCACTGTAGTCACTTGGACTATTTTAACGATGTCTTTACTAACTTTCTGGGCCGGCAAGTTTCAATAACAGAGAAGCCTATGGAGGAGTGAGACAGCTCTCAGATTTAATCAGAAATATCTTCATTTGTGTTCTGAAGATGAACGAAAGTCTGACGGGGGTTGAACAACATGAGGGAGAGTAATTACTGACAGAACTTTCATTTCTGGGTGAACTAACCCTTTAAAGCAGAACTCAGCAGAACTCAGCGTCCGACACTGAAGTCTTCTGTTTCAGATGTATGAGAACTTTGTGGAAGAAGTGGACGCGGTGGATAATGGGATCTGTCAGTGTGACGGAGAGGCACGTTACTCGATCTCCACGACCCTCAGCGCTCGCGTCGGCCATCTCAACCCACACTGGAACAGCAAAGACCAGGACACCGAGGTTTACTGAGAGCACACACTCGTGTTTAATGGGTGGGGGGGGGGTCTTTTGGTACCTCACGATTCTTGAGGTCACGATTCGATTCAGTATGTGCATCAGGGTTCCCACGGGTCCTTGGAATCCTTGAAAGTTGGTTAATCGGAAAAAAAAGTGCTTGAATTTATTTTGTGCAAGAAAAAAATTCCATATTATTCCCTCCGGTCCGCTAATGTGTTATTTCGCCAACACTTCGTGGCCTATGCACTCTAGCTTGCTTGATTTCCGTTAGTTACGCATATTTACGCGTTACGTTAAGTGTTTCCCGCTTACTTCTTACCCGCTTTTTGCTCTTGTTTTGGTACTTTGACGTGACGTTCACGTGCGCACGAAACTACTGAGATGGAACCTCAATGTTTTTTGCTGGACACAATAAATGTGTTCCCCGTCAAGTCCTTGAATGTGAGGGTATTGGACCTGGAAAGTCCTTGAAAGGTCCTTGAATTTGAAGTTAACCGAGGTGTGGGAACCCTGGTGCACAGATTTGATTGCACTTTACTGTTTTCTGTCACTTCTCTTAGTTGACTGCGGTAGACAGTTTAATAGAGATAGAAGGGGGGAAATCCTGCTGAATTAAATGTGAACCTTGGAATTTATTTAGTTTTTCTTCCCATTTTATTCAACCCAATATTATAAAACAAATGCCCTTTAAGCTGACTACAATCATTACACACAGTCTTCTGTATTAAAACAAGGCAGAACATTTTTATTTTTATTTTTATTTTGAAAGGGAGAATGAATGCACGGATATAGTTACACATCCGATTTTCACAATTCAGTCCATTACAGTAGTTTAGGTCAGGGCTCTGAAGTTCTAGTGAATATCATACATTTTTATAATCATATTAACAATATCACTTTTACATCACAGGAGGGTTTCCATAAAGCCCTGGCTCTTGTAGGAGCCGAATTCCAGGACCGTTTGGATTACTACACGAACGCCTGGCTCCCGGCGAGAGAGGTCGTGCAACAAGCGGTTCAGACGAGATATCTGGTAATTCACATCTGAGCGTTTTCAAGCTGGATTCACCGATGCACGACTGTACTCGAGTGTCTGTCTCGCCTGCTCTGCCAGAGCATTACATGATCAAACTGAGATCATTTCATTGTTGCTTCAGCACAAGCACAGGTCAGGTGTGTGTGTCATGAGAGAATGATTTCACACTATCTGGGGCCGGTTTCACAAAGATAGACTTTGACTATGTCTTAGATATAGTAGATAGTCAGACTTCAGATAGACATCTAAATCAGACCGTTGCACAAAGCACTGAAGACTCTGACTATCTTAAGTAGGACTACACTGCAATGCATTGTGGGTAAAATAAGACACTTTTCAAAACAAAAAACATGGCGGATCGAGTAAGCGCATTCAACCGCTCAGTGCAGTTTACCCCAGCGGAAAATATGTGTTTGTTGGAGGAGTATAACAGTTACAAGGACATTTTACTTGGGAAATTTAGCAGAGAATGTAGTAACAAGAAGAAATGTTTAATTTGGAAAAAGATTGCTATGACAGTTAACAGTGTTAATCCGACTGTTGAGCGGAGCTCTAAAGACGTACAGAAAAGATACAAAAACATGGTACCGACCGATGAAGTCCTCATTATTATATATTTCCAGTAGGTTACTGCGGTCCCTAAAAACCCTTTGCCTTCTCATAGCTCTCTCCATAGCGTCGTCAGCAAACCACAAATTATGAGCCATTTCCTCTTTTCTTTTGGCTGTTTGTAATGTAACTGATTGTTACTGCTGGTTGCCAAGGTAACAGAGTCTTAGACCTCAGTTAGCCTAATTTTTTTGGTCTAAATTAAGTCAGTCTTTATTTTTGTGAAACAGTCTAACTTGTATTAGACTAGTCTACGAGCAAATTTTAGACTTGTCTAACACTATAGACCGGTCAAAAATAGCTTTGTGAAACCGGTCCCAGATGTACAAATAAAAAAAATCATGATGTATAGACTTCATGTACAAAAATAATTTTTAGTAAAGAGTTTGTGTGAGTAGAATGACATGAAAAAAATGGCATCTTCACTGTGACAGCAGCAGTTACTCATTTGCTTAGTGCTTTACTTTGTTAGTAATTGAAAGTAAAGCAATACTCATGACACACAGCTGACAGTGTTCCTCATGTTGCTCCTGTTTTCGAGAGTAGCCTACATTCACCTGTTGTCTTCGTGAGCACCTGTAAGAGCTGTGATTGTGATGTTTGATTTGAGCAAAAGGGACGTTTGCAAGATTTTTTGAAAATATGCTTTATTTTTGTCTTCACAACTAAAAAACACTGATCAGGGGTGTGTTTCCCGTACAACGACGAAACTCACCGCTTAACTACCGTAGTGAGATGTATCGCTGAAGAAATCCACTAGCTAATCACGACTGTTTCCCGAAACCACATTGTCGCAAATTGGTCGTTTAACCACATTGGTTAATGATGTCACGGATGTAGTGGAGTAATAATACTTTTAATGAATCTGTTTGATATCGAATTAATGCAATATGTTTTGCTATAAATTACGGACATGTCATCTGATGACTATTTCTATTATTTTATTTAGCTTTATTTCCAGATTCAATCATAGCCTAGAGCACGTTCGCACATGCGCACTCTTCAAAAACAACGCTTTAAATCTCTTGATAAACTAAAAGACGTAAATGACATTTGTATGTATTCTAAATAAAAGACACAGGTTGCACTGAATGTCAGTTTGCTTATTTTGCTCAAGATCAGGATTTATTGAGTCCACATGTCATGCAAGAACAATGGTTTCGGGAAACACTGACTCGTTGAACTGCTGATAACGAGTTGGCTAACGAAGCTTTCGGGAAACGCACCTCAGCTCAACAGTCCTTAAATAAATAAACTACCCAACAGACTCAGTTTATGACACAAACCCAGAATGAGAAAGTAATGGTCGTGGTGGGGTTGTTCCCGCAGGTGGATCCGAGCGGGGAGATCGTGTTGCTGGCTCAGGGCGGCTGTCCCTGGAAAGAGCATCTGTTTTCCCTGGAGAAGGAGATGGAGGTGAAAGTGCCCATTAAGTTTGTGCTGTACACGGATCAGAACGAACACTGGAGAGTCCAGTGTGTCCCGGCCGGACTGAACACCTTTCAGAACAGGTGTGGCTTTTCCTGCCGTCTTCATTCCCAGACTCCGCTTCTGTTGCCTTGTCTTTCAAGAGTGACGTAAGACTGAATAATGTGTAATAACTGAAGGCTTCACGGCTGCCTTATTGCGTTCACTGTATCTGGTTATTAATGAGTTAATCTGGATTTGCATTGATTGTAGAGATGCACCGATATGAACATTTTGGGCGATAACATTTGAAAGCCGATAACCAATAAATTGGCCGATAAATCTAAATCCAAATTTTTATATAATTTGATTACAAAAACAAGTGTCATCATTAAAAGCCATGACCCAAACACACAATTATAATGTTCTCATTATAATTTTATGTAGCTGATATGACAGACTTAACTGTTGCACTTTACATTTAGTCATTTAGCACAGCAGTCCCCAAACTTTTTTGCGCCACGGACCAGTTTAATATCAGACAATATTTTCACGGACTGGCCTTTAAGGTGTGGAGGATAAATACAACAAAATAAAATGATACAACCGGCATAAAAACTGGGGTATTTTTTAAATATAATAATAAACGTGAATCCAATGTGTAGGCCTACTTTATTACTATAACTTTCTCCATGTTTTTGGTGCTGATGCGGTGCTGATGCGTTCATGTAACATGTAAGGGTGGCGCTGCCAATAAAGCACCTAAAAGCTGTCACAAAGAACCGGTAAAATGAATGATTATGAATATGTAAAATATAGCAGGAGACATTTTAATTGTTTACTAATAAGTGTTTTCTGTGTCAGTGTCGGCTGCAAAGATGAAGTTGACGATGCTGACTCGCGATCTTCGCAGTAGTGAACGCGCCAGAGAGAAATGCACATTTCATACGAATTATATAAGCAGAGAACAGTCTGTTTTCTTTCATTTTGATTTGTTCTGTTTAAAAGTACACATTTCAAGCTTTCTATAGATGTCTCAGGTCTGTGAGGCAAGTAGGCTACCTTATACGCTGAGTTTCGGTTCATTTATGAGACGAGCTCCAGTTCACGCGCCGGCGCCTCCGTGTCGTGATTAAATATTTTCTAATATATTTACTTCTTATTTATTAAATCCAGGCAATTGGTTGATGAAACATTGATTAAAATTAAGATACAATTAATACAAAACTAAATTAAATTTAAAGACAGGCTTTGTGCTTTCTGTTTGAGGTCTCAGTGAAGGTTTTAAAGCAGTCTTTTAGTGCCGCTTTCAGAGCGCTCACGTCCGTAATGGAGAACTGTCCCGTCCGTAACATTGTTTTTTTTTTTTTGTGAAATAAATTTCTAAATAAATGCGACTTATAGTCCAGTGCGACTTAGGCTATATATGTTTTTTCTTCTTCATGACGCATTTTTTGACTGATGCGACTTATAATCCGGAGCGACTTATAGTCCGGAAAATACGTTTAGTTATTTATTCTTTCTGTGTGGCCCGGTACCAAATGTACCTCCCTTGTCTGTGATATTAAACACACACACACAGGTCTGTTAAATTAAGCAATACTTTTAAGGTAGTCTAATATTTTTCTGACTAACAAAATTACTGACACAGTAAATGGTAGATTTAAATAAAGAAAAACGAAATTTAAATAAAGAAAAACAAAATATAAAGAAAGAAATTAAACGAAATTTAAATAAAGAAAAACGAAATTTAAATAAAGAAATTAAACGAAGTTTAAATAAAGAAATTAAACGAAATTTAAATAAAGAAATTAAACGAAATTTAAATAAAGAAATTAAACGAAATTTAAATAAAGAAAAACGAAATTTAAATAAAGAAAAACGAAATTTAAATAAAGAAATTAAACGAAATTTAAATAAAGATAAACAAAATTTAAATAAAGAAAAACGAAATTTAAATAAAGAAAAAGAAATTTAAATAAAGGAAAAAACGACATTTAAATAAAGAAAAACGAAATTAAGTTAAATTCAAAAACGAGATTAATTTAGATTGATAATAACGGGTAAAAAGGCTAATACATTTTGTTTCTATTATTCTATTTTCCACAATGTCAAAGCAACACAGCTTAATCCAAAACACAAACTCAGACATGCACTTCCTCCATACAAACTCCGCTGTTCTGCGCTCTTGCCAGAGAAGACTCTGGAACACTTGCGCGTCGCATGCATGCGTTTTCCGCGTGGCTCGAGCCGCGCCGACGCGTGTCTCACGCAGGCAGTGTGCAAACTCCAACCTGTTAACATGGGAGCCGAAATAAAAACGGCCATGCCACGCAGCCAGTGTGTCGCCGGCCTTATTCAAGCGCGAATGAGAACTGTTTCGCGGGGGATCCCAGATGTAAAAAAAATAAAAAAATAAAAAAAAATATTCAAATGTCAAATTTTCAAATCGAATACCAACCCACCGAATGAATATTCGAATATTTGGGTCCAGCCCTAGTTTCACGTTTAGTACATTTTGCTTACTACTTATTTAAAATAGTATAAAACTACTGTACATATGTAATTATAAACGTTTTCATTATGATATTATTAATTTAACTTTACTAAAAAGATCTGAGTTCTTCCTCCACTGGTAGATATTAGAGAAATTAAGATTAAAAATAGAAGAGTATTTAGAATATAATATAATATAAAATGCAATGCAAACTAGTTTGGTTACAGCTCAAATTCTCATTCTATCATTCACCCTGCCTCCATTACATATCTTTGTCACACAAGTTTTTAATCACCACATTTGAGTTATCATTGCAAAACGTTTATATACTGTATTTATTCTGTTTATACTGTGTATTCTATATTTAGTACCCATCAAAAGTTTGTACACACCAATTGTAAAGTGTGTCCAAACTTACTGTACTATAATACACATAAATAATATTGCTACTGTATTATAATATACACATAAATAATATCGGCCGATATATCGGTATCTGGCTTTTTTTTATCGGTATCGGCATCGGCGCCCAAAAATCCATATCGGTCGGGCTCTAAATGGAACCACGAGACGTCGCTCGTGGACCGATCGTAGGCTTCTGGTAGGGACGTAGACTTGTAGGAGTGAGTGAAAGTAGGAGGAGCTGAGCCTGTGGTAGATCTGTAAGCAAGCGTCAATGCCTTGAACTTGATGCGAGCAGCGAGAGTAGCCAGAGCAGAGAGATGAACAGAGGAGTGACGTGGGCCCTCTTGGGCTCGTTGAAGACAAGACGAGCTGCAGCATTCTGGATCATTTGTAGAGGTTTAGTTGCACATGATGGAAGTCCAGCCAGAAGAGCATTGCAGTAGTCGAGCCTTCTTGGCATCGGCAGATACCGATATGGTGGCTGATATATCGTGCATCACTAATCGATTGTAAATTTGTTGGTTCTCTAGGTTGAGTATTTTGGAGGAGTGGCGAGGTGTCCGAGACGAAGCGCTGTCCGATCTCAGTGGGATTCCTGGCTGCATCTTCGTCCATGCCAGTGGTTTCATTGGAGGGAACAAGACGAAGGAGGGCGTTCTGGAAATGGCCAAAAGAACGCTTCAAACGGCACCCAAACCTTTACCCAACAAGTGACACCTGTCATTCACCGTCACATCACAGCTCTTGTGAAAACCAATAAATGCAAAATCTTATTAGCATGTATTTATTTTCTTGTTTGTATTCACTATGAAAAATTATTGTGGATTATTCACAATATATATTATTCCTGCATCCTGTTGGACAGAATGAATTTCACATCAGTGAAAAACAGCAGCCTAGACTTATACAGTGATCTGCGTAACAGAGTTTATACAGATAATGAAAATACTGACCTTGTTCTTGGCCTAATAAATTAACAGTTTGGTCATACAGAAGTTGGAAGGGGATATTTGTTTTTCAATGACCCTACAAATTACATTAAACCATCAAAATATGAGGAAAAAATGTTTGTTTTTTTAAATATAAGGGAAGAACGAAACACTAAACTTGGTTAAGGTATTTATCTGGCGAAATGATTTGGCAAACAACAGTTACAGGTTTTAATTTACAATGCAAAAAAAAACAAAAAGCATAATAAAACAAAAAGCTCACAGGAAAAAGCATACATTGATTACAGCATAATCAGTTTTTAATATTTAACTGGTTCTCTAGTTTTTGCATGTGTTCATAATTTCTTTGTATAACAGCCTGGCCCAAACAAGACATTTGACTCTTAGCACAGCTATGCAAAATTATTACAAAATCTTTGATGCATAACTGAATAAAGGGTAAAGATGTACATTTTCCTAGGCTGGACATCACTTTGGGCCAATATTGTAATAATCAAATTTACTCCTTGCTGTCCTTAAACTGAAACCTCAAAGAATGATTTATGTGTTACTAAAAAGTACTCTTAAACTTTAAACATAGCGTTTGTACTGGGTTGAACCAGACTGCTCACTTCTTACTGTTTTTACTGTGTCCTGGATTTGTTTTTTGGCAAAAGTGTACTTTTTCTGTCACTGCTTTTCCTGAAGACTCCTGGGGCCTCGTTTATAAAACGTGTGCACACAAAGAATTGACCGTTCAGGGCCTTAGAATAGAGTTGTTGTTTTTTTTTCGTTTTTACGGATCGGTGTGAAGTGAACGGGGTTAGTTTTGACAATGTTGTCTTCTGTACGTGAAAACCGTTTTTAGTAGACAACGTTGTCATGTAAAAATACCCCATATTTTACTGTTTAGTGTGCATACACTAAAATCGGTACTGCTAGTGCATAATCCACTTTTTCTTCAACCTTGTGGCAGCTGAGAGTCCGAGAGCGGGTATTTGGAAATCTAAAGAATTCTTGCCGCTCGCTCTTCTCAGGTAGGGGAGAGCGGGGCACAAAGTAACGCTTTTTGACTTTCTCAGTTTGTGTAAATCTACTTATGGTTCAGAGTATTTATTTTTTCCCACATGTCTAGTACAATTATGTGTTTTTGTTTTATTAATACAGAATATACTTTTTTCTTGATATACCCCAAAAGAATGGAAGTGAAATGTGACAACATGCCCCATAGGTGGGGTACATTGTAACATGTCATGGGGCACATTGTAACATGACCATATGACAGCTTAAAATGTTATCTGATCTAATAAAAAAAATATACAAAACAAACTAAAATATTTTCTAAATAAAATACAATTAAAAAACTTTTTCATATAAAATAATGGCAATTTTTAATAATTAAATATAAACTCATTTTTGCGTTTTGACTACGAACACATGAAAACACAGCTATACAACATAGTTCAAAACAAATAAATAATTAGTAATTTCTGAACATTGACTCTCAGTATTTATTCACCTTTTTCTCACGTTTTGTCAATAAAATTAATAAAAGTATAGAATATAATAGCATATTTCTAATAGGGGCACATTGTAACGCAGTGTGACAACATGCCCTCGCCTGCACAACTGGGATTTAAACCCTGCTAGTGTCTTCTGCTAGTTAGCGAAGCATTAAATAACTATCTCAACTGTTAAATATCATCTTGGAGATTAAAATAATATCAGATTTGTCTTATTTTAAATAAACACAAAAAATAGAGATGAAAAATTAACTTAAGTAAGAAATTTACTTTTGCTATGGTTTAATAAATGTCTGTGGATATCTTCCAAAAAAAAAAACATTTTGACGGATTTTTTTTTTTCTATATAGTGTTGATATGGCAAGTAGTAAATAAACAAAGTCTCGTCATCCAAGCATGTACGGAAGTATTTAAAACAAGCGTGTTACAACTAACCCCGCGTTAGGTTGTGCCCCGCGCTCCCCTAAAGCCTCTTCTTCCTTCACTGGTGATGTTCTGACATTAGGAGGCACTTACAAGGCGGAGATCTGAAACATGCATTCAACTGCGCCTGCGCACATTCTAGATCATTTGCGATTTACAGATTTCTATGGAAGCTTGTTTAAAAAATACCCTTTCCATTTTATTTATTTATTTGTTATTCAGTGGCGGAAACAAGCAGACATTTCTCTTCTGGAAGACAGGTGGAAAAACGTTCGTTCTCTGAATCACGTATTGGAGAAATGATCGATCAAATGTAGGACGGTTTCTTCAACATTTTATAAATGAGGCCCTGCAGCGTACACGTCCATTTGATGTTTGGATGGAAGTGTTGGTTTCCTTTAGCACTGCCCGAGTGCCATGTTCATTTGTCCCGGGTACGATGAAGGTAATCTCATTGCGTTTCTTCTTTATGATGGGCACGATGTGACACACACACTCACACACACGTCTCTTACTGTAATGTCACTTTCAGCTGCTCTTCAAAGAAATTCCAGAAGGTGTCAGGATTTCTCTTCTCCGACTGTATCAATAAGTCCAGCAAGTCTTCACGTGTCCAGTTCCTCTATGCTCTTCTGGATTGTTTTCCCGAATGTCACTGAGGTTAAACGATTAAAAATAAATGAACAAATAAATATGACCATTATAGCCTGTCCCAGGTTGGGGTCAGACCAGTTCATCTCTGGTAAATGTGACACCATGTTTATTAATTGTGGCCCAGGCTACTCACATTTGATATTATTATTTGCTTGTAAGTCTCCCGTATCACACTGGACAAACAGCAGCTGTCACGAGCTCTTTTCTGAGCCCACACAGAAATACACATTGTTTTCATCCTTAACTCTTTCCCTACCACTGACTACATTTTCCAGCAATCCATGTTTTCACTGTTATACGGTAGGCACTACATCTTCTGAAAGAGCACAGAATCTCCTGATCAAAACACATGCGAAGAAAAAGCAGAAACAAGCGACAGAAGCTTTGCTTACGCACATGTAATCTGTAAAATTGCCTTACTGAATGAACCCATGAAGAGGACCTTACCCACAGTCAAGTGTTGATAAGAAAATGAATGCATGAAACATAAAACAGTTTTTTGTTGTAGGCTACAGAGGCTTTGTTCTTTCTTTTGATAAGTTGCATGTTCAGATATTCAAACAACAAAATATTCTGGGGGCCATGACATTTTTATATAAATAATCAAAACTGCTGGTGGTGTCTGGCACCCGAGAGCCGCTGAAATGACATTACTTTTCACTCTAATATCCTCACTGAAACACAAAGCCATGCCATAAGAAAAACCATAGAAGATATACCATCATTATTCTATTTATTTCATAGAAATGATTTCTATCTGTTATTGCTAAGGTAAAAAGTCATAGAAAAACAGCACACATGTACAAGTTGAAATTTACTTTACATAAATACACTAACCAGACTGACAGATCCTACTCTGTGTGCTACTGCACACTGTATTATTTGTACATATTATCTGAAATATGAATGACCGTCATAAGGAACTATTTAACTTAAGCTGTGATGCTATATTTTTTCTTTATTTTCAAAAAAATAAAAACAGGCAAAATAGATCAACCCACCAATGTAACCCATACTATATAACCGAACAAAGATGTACTATCCTTTTATTTGAGCAAAAACAGCAACTTAAAGCAACACAACGCACATACGGTAAGCAAGACGGGTTGATGCGCTTGAGTAGCTCTTACCCTTTATCTAAGAGTGCATCTAAAACCAAAGGAAGAAAAAAAGTTGTACATTTCTAACATTTGCATTCATTAAAACCATAACACAAGAAAATAAAAGCAATATTAAGACAGCTATTAGCTTTTCCACCATCACATACTGTATATAGGTTCTCAAAGGACAGGAGACCGGTTGAAGGTCAATTATTTGTGCTTGGGGCCGATCGATGAAGTGATATTATAAAGAGTCGGATGAAGGAGGTAAAAGTAAAAACTAATGATCTTTGCAACGGAAGTGAATCAATCAAAAACTAACTTTAGCTGGACAATAACTTTATTCTTGAGCTGCTGTAAAGCCAAAACAATCTCTGTTACGGTAATTTCCTATTATCACTGTAAAGCCGCTTTGAAACAATCTATATTGTAAAAAGCGCGGTATAAATGAAGGTGACTTGACTTGACTTTGGACTCTAGCTTTATGCTGACTTTACAAATTAGTAAGGCATTACTATTTCTGTAATTGTTCTGTCCAGCGTGAGGTAGCTTAAAAATAAAAATTCAAAACTGGGCTTCAGACCACTGAAAGGTCTCCTTTAGAAGTACATGTAATACTGAGGTGAGAAGACTGTAGAAAAGAAAACCTAACTTCAGCGTGCGCGCACATATACACAAACAAACAAATGTCTATTATATGTCTGGTCGTTGGAAAAAAATGCAGGGTGTTTAATAAGATTAGCACCATTGATTATGTTTTAATGCACAGCAATTTACATACACTGTGGCGACAAGAAAGACGAACACTTGCATGTGGTTCTCAAAGTTCAGGGTGTTGTAAAATCATAGAATAATCGTAGATGAAAACGCTAACATTCTACACTGATGTACAACGCTTGATCCAAATGCACGGGGGGGGAGGGGGGGGGAGGGGGGGGGGAGGGGGGGGGGGTAGTGTAGCACCTTAACAATAAATAAATAAAACCTAGACACACTTCTACTTCTGTCTTTTTCGCTGGCATACTCCCTTATGTACCGTTCGGTTGGATTGTGAGATTTTCCCGGAGGGCTGAGGGTTGGGATGGGAGATTGTCTGCCGTCAGTCACAGATGAACTGCTAGTGCCTATCAGTGCATATCCTATTAAAAAAAATCTTTCGGAAGCACTTTTTCTTCTAGTCATAAAAAGATGTCCCACTTAAAAAATGTCTAGTTCTTTAATTCCTCTCTTTCTTTGTTCCTCACTCTCGAGTGTGTGTTGTCTCTCTCATTCGTTCTGCATCCAGGTTTCATCTTTACAAGAAACAGACGGCGCCCACGTCCACTCCAAACTCCTGATTTGCTCCTCCAATATCCATAGGTGCAATGTCCACAATGGGAAGGCGTGAAGTCTTCTGTGATTTGTACTCGATGACCGTCTTGCTCCATTGTCCTGTGTGTTTCTGTAGGGACAAAAGACCTCAATGGTAAAGGGACTGTTTTCATTCCAAAGCAAAGACGCATTCTGTGTGAATGGCCTCTAGGAAAACGCAAGATAAACCTTCTCACATTTTAGTTGCTAGTTAATACATCAGGGGCCGTATTCACAAAGAATTTTAAGGCTAAAAGTAGCTCCTAACTGGCGAATTTAGGAGCAACTCCTAAAAATAATGGGCGTGTCACTCGTAACTTTAGGACTCCTAATTTTTTTGACTAAGAGTAATTCACGAAGCATTTTAGCCCTAAAAGTAGCACCTAAGACTGGGACAGCTTAAAAGAAGTCGAGAGGACTCCTAACTCACTAAGACCTATTCACAAACCGCTTTTTGTGGCATTTCACGTTACTGTGTTTTGAAACGCGTATGCGGCGGCTACAGGAGCTTCCAATCGCGAGGGAACAATTTTGCATTGTAGGCATAATGCAATAACGTCACCAACAACAACCAAAACTAGGCTACTCATTGCATGTAAACTAATTGTAACGTTTCATTGTGAATCAAATTAAAATGTTCTTCTCTTTGCAAACGTAGGCAGAGGCATATAGTGACAGATTAATTCAATAATGTTGCAAAGATATTGCATCAATCCATATGTTTCATTAGGCTACTAGGCTATTTGTTTTGCCTTACTCTTTATTCATTTAGGCTGTTTATTCAGTTATTCATCATCTTCCGTCCTTCGCACTACTTGTGTAGCGCACGCATTCTCAGACCTGTCACCTGTCACTCATCATCGTAGGGGAGGTGTTGGGAATCATTCCCGCGTTACAATCATCAGCCAATCAAGATGGTCACTTCAGTCCAGCTCGTGCATGAGTAATGACGTCATCCATAGCAACGAAGACTCACTCTTAGTTTAGGAGTTGACATTTTTCTTTACTAAGAGTAGGTCTGAAAGGCGTTGTGAATAACTTCTAAGAGAAAACTCCTAGCTAAAATCTTTTAGTGCGATTTAGGAGTACTCCTAGTGGTAAGATAAAATGCTTTGTGAATACAGCCCCTGATCTCTGTTTGAGAATGTGTATCTCTTCTTGTACAATGACCCTGTTCACGCCTGGTATTAAGATGTGTTTTGGACGATTGGATCACAAGTGGACTGTAAACAGGGTCTGAAAAGATTAGAGCTTGTCCACTTTTGACCACTTCCAGAGGTCGTCGGAAATGCATTGCTTTCGTAGTGTAAACACTAATGTGGTCGAATGTGTTCAAACAGCCACAATAGACGCTACTCTCCGCCTACTGACCTGATGTGGATCATTATGGGAAGCACACATGCCAGACGGGATTTAAACTTTGTCGGCTGAAGATGCAAGTTTGGTTTGAAGACGAAAAACGTACCAAGCACAATGTTCTCTCAACTTTCCGGATTTCTAACACACACTCAGCGTGATCTTGCGGCTGTCAGAGCAGAAACTAAAGCTGCTGCTCTCGGTACGTTTTTCCGTTGTCTCCGGTCGTGTTTATATGTAAATTGCACAAGCTTATTTTGCCCATTAGATCGAAAGATCTGAAAAAACACACACATTTACCCACCCATGGACCCTCCCCTCGAAGAAATCAGGACAGAAGTGGTCGAAAGTGGACTAATTAAAACACCAGGTTTAAACGGGAATGTGTCTCCCTCGTCTATTTGTGATCCGATCGACCAAAACTCTTAATCTTAATACCAGCTGTAAACAAGGCCAATGTCACTTAATAATAGTCAGTAATTACATTGATTCAAGTCATTTAAAGGCCGTGACACCAAGCCGATGTCAAAGAACTAGTGGTGAAGAACCTGCGTCTCAGTTAAAAAGCTACGCTTGAACACACCAAAAGGATTAAAGGCAACTGTCAACTAACATGTGTGCTCTACGCCTCTGTGTAATGAAATAATTGTCTATATCAGCAGGTATCAATAGTCCATATTCTGCATTCAAAAAGGGAAACCTAAACTAGAACTGCGATATATAAACCTGATCGCTTTCTTCATTCCAGGCGGCTCATGTTGTTATGAAAATACTCGAGCATTGAAAGACAAGCTCAGGTAAGATGACGTAAAACTAGAACAGCTTTCTGTACCGTCTTGACTTCTGTGTTCGCTTTCATCACTTTTGCTCTTATAGTCGGGCATTGACTTGTTCGCCATGCTGAACAGCCAATCAGATTTCCCTCACTGACAACAGATGCTGATTCAACATCCTTAATCGGCTAAAATATCCCCCGACGGGCTCTGACAAGTGCCGACAGTGCAGAACACGTGGAAAAACTGGGATGACTGACACTTAACAACGGCCCAACCATGGTGTGTCAGCGCATTAAAGGATGTTCACTTTCAAAAAAATGTTGCTGATAATTTACTCACTCCGATGTCATTCAAGATATCCATGTCTTTCTTTCTTCAGTCGGAAAGAAATTAAGGTTTTTGAGGAAAACATTCCAGGATTTTTCTACACAGAATGGACTTCAATGGCAACCAACTATCCCAATGTTCAAAGAAGGTTCAAATGTCCGTCTCAATGCAGCTTCAAAGTCTCGACACGATCCCAGTCGATAAATAAGGGTCTTATCTAGCGAAACGGACATTTGAACCCTCTGTGAACATTGGGATAGTTGGTTGCCATTGAAGTCCATTATATGAAGAAAAAAAAAATGGAATGTTTTCCTCAAAAACCTTAATTTCTTTTCGACTAATGAAAGAAAGACATGGATATCTTGGATTACATTGAGTAAATTATCAGCAAAAAATGTTTTGAAAGGGAACTAATCCTTTAAGCGTCAAGTAAACCAATATTTCCTGAGTTTGTGAATCACATTACAATGAAAGCACAACCAGTGAGGACAACAACACTAAGGCCCTGTTTACACCCAGTATTAAGATGTGTTTTGGTTAATCCCATCACAAGTGGACGACGCTAGATACAGGGTAAATGGTGTCTAAAATGTTTTGAGCTTGTCCACTTTTGACCACCTCCAGAGGTAGTCAAAAACGCATTTGAGCGGATTTCTTTCGTAGTGTAAACGCTCATGTGGTCGAATGTGTTCGAACAGCCACAAAAGACTACCTACTCATTTACTTGTGATCCAATCGACCAAAACGCAACTTAATACCAGGTGTAAACAGGGCCTAAGGTGCATTCTTTAAATTCTTGATTCCCAAGCCTATTCAAAAGAGGTCAAAAGCGATTCCTCACCTTGCAACCATCCTCAAGAACACTGTATGTGAAGCGACTGTTGCCCTCCGCTCGGATTTCCACATCATTGGATCCCTGGAGCAGAAGAGCTTTCTTCAGGTTTCCAGTGGCCTCGTCCATATAGGCAATGCTGTTCTTGCAGTGGTATGTGAGGTTCTGCGAGGCCTCTGTGGACAGCAGTCTCAGGAACGTCATCTGAATACTTGCTGTGTTAGGAGCCAGATTGTCGTCTCCATAGCCAAACTGTGAAAAGAGAGTTCATTAGCCAGAGATGATCTAAATCCTAAAGGATTGTTCTGAAAACGGTCCTCAAGAAACTCACATGGAATCCACCATTCATGGCTTCTCCAAACCAAACATGTTTGCGTTCAGAACCCTTGGAAGTCCACCAGTTCTTGCGTGGGATGTTGGTGGGTTTTGGATAGACGCAAGTCTCGCCGGTCTCCATGTTGCAGAACACCTTGATAGCATCAACGGTGCAGCCCTGGTTAGGATCAATCCAGTATTCCCCTAAAGAGAGAGTAAACTTTCTTAACACCACACATTTTACCCATACTTTACTAGGCCTCCCACATGAACTCCACTGTTAGGCCACATTTACACTGCAGGTCTTGATGCCCAATTGACTATATCCGATTTTTTTGATGGCCCGCTTACATCTTTTAAAAGTGTATCTGATATCTTTTATAATAATGATATCCATCATTTACACTACACTTGGCGAAACAAACAAAAAATAACATTATGATCAGGGGCGGCTGGCCAATAGAGGGCGCTAGGGCGCCGCCCCCCCATGAGCCAGACCACAGTTTATGAGCCACACTCATTAAATAAATAAGTAAATACATACATAAATCATACATACAAATTGTCAGTATTTGTGTGTTTGAGATATCAAATACACCCAGTATATGTGAAAAATATGATAGAAATTAAAAATGTGTGCTTTTTCAACACGTCTCCTCCACCTGCGTGCACGTCGATCAGCTCTGGGGCGCTAGAGAAATCGCCCCAGAGAGGCGGGTCTGTGGAGCAGCTTAGCCAATTGCTGATTTAAGATATACATGTTTGACATAAACTGTAGCCAATCAGCGAGCTCAAATCTAGTCAGCTATGGGCGCTTCTGTTAGCGCCCCAAACTGCGCGTGCCCGCCCGCGCCCGCGCACATGCGCGCCTATCTCCATGACTCCATCAGACAGCAGTCTATCGGCCTGGCTAGCTGGATGCATCATGCTAATGCCTTGTTTTGCTTTCCGTGATTACTTTTTAAAACAACAGGGACAGATCCAACATGGACAGTTGCCGAAGTGAGGGACCTTTCTGAGAAAGTAACTAAACTTTTTGAGTTAAATTTCAAATGCAAATGGAAAGTTTGTGCAATTTGTTTGTTTTTGTGTAAGAATGCTTCAGTCTTGTAATATGGCATTAAACAATTACTGACTTTTTCACAGAGCACTGGTATCATGCAGTTTGTGTTAAATTGTGTTTGGGTGGTTAATACTAATAATTATTTGTAATATTATTATTATTAGTATTATTCGTTTTACAAAGACTGGGTTTGTGGTGATTCTCAAACCGTGAGGTGACAGAAGGGGGTGCGGGAACAAAATGCTAAATTTTGCCGTCCCTTTAACGTTAATACTTCTCATCTTAAAATAAGATTTAAACTGAGCATGCATTTCTCTCAGGTTAAATGCTGTAAATACATGACATACGATCAAATTAACTCATCTTTTGCGGTCAAAACTTTCTGCATAAGCAGTGTGTCGGCTATATGTCAGGTCTCGTACAAATGCTGCCTCAGCAAATCACGCTATACTGCCGTTCTCGACAATGTAGCCTACGTTACCTTTGTGAAAGTAGGGATTTAAGTTAGCACTTACTAGCATGAAGAACAAATATAGACACAGGCTGTGCATGGAGATCGATATAATTCAAACTCTTCGATACAAACACATACCCTGTTTGAGTTCCTGTGTTTAATGATGATCACATTATATGAAGATCCACACGATTGCGAATGTGACATTGATTTTATATAACATTTCAACAAACTAAATATTAATATTAAGTGATGTTCATTTTCAACACAGTTGTCAGTATTTTTACAATAAATTAATAGCTCCAATAAAAGCCACAGCAGAACTGCAGCACACAGCAATGATTGTGAACGAATCTTTAGAGTCAATGATTAATTCATAAATACAGCCACTTGCTTCGTTACTGAATGAATGACTCGATGACTCATCACCTACTGGCGGTTTTAATTTAATATTTAAAAAAGCATCACTTCGTGTTTACCATCATTGCATATTTATCTATTTAACTTTTATTTTATTTTATTTTATTCAAAGCATTATTTATTTTATAAAGGTATTTGTAAAGGTAAAAATGCACTTGAAAAAATCGATTTAAGGGGGCAAATATTGTCCCTTACTGAAAAAGGTGTGACTGAAGAGTGTGGGTATGCAGAAGGATATTAAAGCCTCTTGGGGTACAACTCTAAAAAGTTTGAGAACCACTGGGACTGGGTTAAGGAATAGAACAAAATAAACAACAAAGCACAATACACATACCAAGGGCAGAAAGTAGGCCTAATACTCCCATGGTTACCAGACTATTGAAACTGGCTGAATATGTTACAGCCCCACCTAAGATATTTTTCACCAGCCGCCACTGATTATGATATCAAGAAATCAATAGTATATGAGTTTAATTTATAGACATGGGATTCATAGAAACATTTTTAATGCAATAGTTATATCCTTATATCAAAATCATTAGAGTACAAATTCTTCAAGACAGTGATTATGTTCAGAGATCCGCTGTAAAACGGTCACGTGGTAGAGCTTTTGTTAAGCATGTCAGAGGTTCTAGATTCGAATCTGCCCTCGTTTAGGTTATTTTTCCTCATTAAAACGAAATGTGTTCATCAGAGATTGTATATCAAGAGCAGGGACATGTTTGTATGCATGTTATTTTGTGATTTCACTGGAACGAATAGAGAGTCTCCGCAACGGGACTGAAGCATGAGCCGTCGAGCACTCAGGATGATTTCAAACGCGACACATTTCAGCGCCAGATCGCCTCTGATTTAACACAAACCAGTGAAATTAATACTCCGCTAGACAACTAGAGATGTTTAATTTGTTATAGATATATCTGGTCTGCGAAATGTTTCAAAAAGTCACTTTTTACAATGACGTACGATTCGCATTGACAGGGGAATATCCGATCTGTCCGATTACACGGCAGGCGCAAATGCACGTATCCGATTCATATCCGATTTATTTCCTCATATGAATGAGGCCTGAAACCGATCTGAGAATATCAGAATCCATGAGCTTTTTTTCCTGCTTGCACGTTCGTGGGTCATATCCAATCTGTGCCACATGGGAAGAAAAAAATCAATTGGGTCACTTGAACCATGTAGTGTAAAAGCGGCTTTAGTGTCTGGCGTTAACCACACACGCCCCTGACGCTCACTCACCGCTCTTCCAGTCCGGGTGGCAGAGCTTCAGGTCTCGGCAGGTCCGGGCCGGGCTCTTTTTAGTCCCGTCCGGGCTACGAATGTCCTCGACCTGGTTGTTCAGGGATTTCAGAGTGGCATCCACCTCGGCATCGTGCTGATGGTTGCCGTCGGCGGCCTGGTCTGCCCTCATGTACCTCAAGGGATCAGGACCCTTTTCAGGGTGAGACAGACCAGCAAACGCAGACATGTCGATGCCAGGTCCCGGTGGGCCAGGGAGACCGGGGGGTCCAGGATTTCCAGGCGGGCCCTTTGGAGAAGCATTGTATTTTACAGACACTTATTTACTGTTATGTGACCTTAATTATAAGCAGACTTTTTATTAGAATATTTAAAGTGCCCCTATTATGCTTTTTCTGATATTCCCTTTCATGGAGTGTGTAATAGAGCTGTTTGTGAATGTAAAAGGTCTGCAAAGTTTCAAAGTGCAGATAAATGGAGTTTTTGTCTCTCAAAAGAAAGAAGTGATTCTGAACTGAAACGAGTCGTCAGTAATTCCAGTCTCACTTCTGCTGAATCTGCGTAGGTTTGTAACAGATTTGCATAATGCCAGTCTATGTTCTTCATTGGCTGTCGTGAACAACATCTACTTTGACCCTCAAACACTGTAGTTTATCTGAGACTGGAAGAGTTTGGTTCGTGTTGTTCATGTGGAGAAGACGCTGTTTTCTGCTGACAGAGCAAATCCACTTTCATGAGATTGATACGGTAAAACTGACGCCATTGTTATTGTTCGTATCACTGAGTATCAAGAGCTGAAATTCAGATATGCTAATGGTTTCTGACATGGCCGCCCAATCACAACAGACTGGGCCATCTGACCAATCAGAGCAGAGTAGCTCTCAGAAAGGCGGGGTTTAGAGACTGAATCCCTGAAAGAACCGTTTCAGACACTGAGAATAGAGCTGATGCTGCAGTGGAGATTATGAGAATATTAAAATGTTTTTTTTGACCTTGGATGAATGTAATGTAAACCTATTTTAAGAGATGCCAATCCCTGTAAAAGAGCATAATAGGGGCATTTAAAGACCAGCATTTCCCAACCATGGTCCTGGAATATTCCCAACAGCACACATTTTGGGAGTACCCCATATCTAGTCTTTCCTAACTGACTGATCAGTTGAATCCGGTGTTTTTACCTAGGGAGGCAACCCAAATGTGAAGCGTTGGATGTACTTCCTGAATACTCCAGGAAGGTTGGGAACCAATGTGTAAATCTAGTGTTCGCTTTGGTACTCACGGATGGCCCAGTCTCTCCAGAACGACCACGAGGTCCGGGGGGTCCGATAGGTCCAGGCAAACCATTTGCTCCATCTTTTCCAGCTGGACCAACAGGGCCTGGCGGTCCCTTTAATGAGACAGAAAGCCTGAGTCTGAGTTTCTAATCCTGATCCTGCTGATCTCCAGAGTTTAGGTCCAACCTCCTCCAACCAAGACCTTGATCCGTTGGTTCAGGTGTTTAGAGGTTGGAGCTAAACTCTGGGTACATGGTATATTCCCTTATGAAAAGAAGATATATTTCCCTGTATATGAATGATCAATATACTAAATGGTTTAACAGTATATTTGAAAATATACAAAATAATATATTGTGTTAATATATTACAATATATTGAATAAAACATAAGGAATTGCCACTTTTCATATATTGAAAATATGTGACAATATATTTAATAATATATCATAATGTATGTAATTCAGTAATACACTTCATAATATAGATGTATATGTGATCAGATATGGTACTGCATGTGTAATATATTGCAGATATATTTACTCATGCAGCATAAACACATATATAAAGAAATATATAAATGTAATATATTTTTTAATCATTTACATTATAAATGTTTCATATTTTCAAGCTAGTTAACATAAGCACTAACACAACTGCATGTACTAAAGTATATATTTTGCAGTATATTCCCATATATTTTTGTTTTCCGTCAGGGTTCCTGGGTACTAAAGTATATATTTTGCAGAATATTCCCATATATTTCTGTTCCGTAAGGATTCTTGGGTACTAAAGTATATATTTTGCAGTATATTCCCATATATTTCTGTTCTGTAAGGGTTCCTGGGTACATACTCTTGCTCCACCGGGTCCAGAAGGTCCAGAAGCACCTTGGTCACCAGGTTGACCCTGTGTGTGGATTGTACAGATGTCTTTGAGTTATCGTATCACATCTTACCACAGTATTTGTATGCAGAATGCTTTACTTCAAATGTCACAAATAAATATCAACTTACAGGAGGCCCAGGCAGACCTTGAAGACCGGTGAAACCTCGGTGTCCTTTCTGTCCTCTCTCACCTGAATCTCCGCCTTCTCCCTTATCTCCACGCGGTCCTTGTGGTCCCTGTGATTAATGGACATGGGCATTGCAACTGCACATTAATTCTACATTGAATTTTATGCATACATTGACACATTGCCTCCTGAAAGCAGAAGTTGAGTTTCAGCACTTGAATTTTTATAACTGGCGCAAAATAAATAAAGCAAGGAAAAGTCCAAAGTGTTATTAACGTGTGACAAGTACTTACAGGCATTCCCCGAGCTCCAGCGGGCCCCGGAGGTCCAGAAGGTCCTTTAGGTCCCTGCAGTTAAATGTAATTAGTGTGTCAAGCATCTTCATCTTTTGGCTTAAAATCATCTTTTTAAAGTCATAAATCCTTGAGATCTCTGAGCTGAGTGAGTGGAGGCGGGGCTCATTTGCATATTCATAGAACCGTGCATACTAAATGAGGCAAGGGTGTCGAGTTACATTCAAGATATTTTAAGGCATGAAGACATTTTTCTAAAGGAAAAAAGCTTAAATATGTAATTTTGGTGATCAAAGATGAGTTTTAAGAGATAAAATGATTGACTACAGCGGGACTTCAATACATTATCACATCCAGCTATACCACTTTAAAGATGCAACATCACATTTAAAGGGAAATTCAACTAAGAAAGCTTGGAATGTCTCAAGACTCATTTTGATTTATGTTTTATAGAGTTTAAAGTGCATTAAAGCCACTCATACACATTCCACCCAGTTGAGAAACAATACATGGGTATCGGTGCTGAACAGAATCTCAAGGTCGACCCTTAAACTAGTACACAAAATCAATGATTTATGGCTAATTTGGCTTAGAAAATTCTAGCCTGTTAACTGGTTTAATCAAGTGATATATTTAAAAAAAAAAATGCATTTTATTAATTTCAAGCTGAGAACATTTAACAAAATTCCACCCTGTTATGTATTAGTCTACATTGTTGGTAAAAAACTATTCCAGGGCTAATTTTGTACGTATCAGATGATATCAGCCAATCCTCTGAAGTGTACTCTTCAATAAAACAAAGCCTTTTCTCGACACAATGTTCCAGACTAATAAGCTAATGTTTGGTCATTTCTTCAACACAAATAACAGAGCTCTAGGAATCTGTACTTACAGCCTCTCCTCGGTCTCCCTGTTTTCCAGTGGGTCCGACCGGACCAGGAGCCCCAGAACCGCCCGGAGCACCGGGAGCGCCAGCAGGACCAGTGTCACCTCGGTCACCCTGAACAGAACATCCACAGCCAGTCAGAGAGCGCAACTCACACCGGAAAACACTCAGTGATGCACGAACACTACATCTCACACCTTTATTCCTGCAGAACCATCTCGGCCAGGAGGACCATCAGATCCAGGGTTGCCCTGAAAAACAATATATAATATTAAACTCATCGTGAGCTCTTGTACAGTATGTATTGTTTATGCTATCAATACAAATCAATGAATTTGCCTAATCTCAATTTGTTGTTTTCTTTCAGTAAAGAATCTTCAATAAACTGAACAAATCTGTGAGAGAGTACAATATAAACTGGGAAAATTCAGTGATGATACGAAATCAATGACGCTCCGAGATCCACATGGATCTACTGTGCAATGCATAGACAAGTCTTGACTAGCAAAAGATGCCACATGATCTTCGGCATGTCCTTGACAATGTTGGGAAATTGATTAACCTCCTCAAAAGCATTCATATTTTTCAGTCATGTGACCAGCACGGAGACCAGGGGCCGGTTTCACAAAGCTATTTTAGACCGGTCTATAGTGTTAGACAAGTCTAAAATTTGCTCACAGACTAGTCTAATACAAGTTAGACTGTTTCACAAAAATAAAGACTGACTTAATTTAGACCAAAAAAATTAGATACCTAACTCCCAGGCTAACTGGGGTCTAAGACTATGTTACCTTGGCAACCAGCAGCAACAATCAGTTACATTACAGACAGCCAAAAGAAAAGGGAAAATGGCTCATAATTTAAACATTTCTTCTTGTTACTACATTCTCCGCTAAGTTTCCCAAGTAAAATGTCCTTGTAACTGTTATAATCCTCCAACAAACACATATTCTCCACTGGGGTAAACTGCACTGAGCGGTTGAATGCGCTTACTCGATCCGCCATGTTTTTTTATTTGAAAAGTGTCTTATTTTACCCAGAATGCATTGCAGTGTAGTCCTACTTAAGACAGTCAGAGTCTTCAGTGCTTTGTGCAACGGTCTGATTTAGATGTCTATCTGAAGTCTGACTATCTACTATATCTAAGCCATAGTCAAAGTCTATCTTAGTGAAACCGGCCCCTGGAGGGCAAAACATCCAAAGAACTGCAGCACAGGCCTGTCAATCACGTAAAAACTGGCTCTTAATGGTATTTTTTCCACATTTTATGTGAAGAATTGGGAGCGCATTACAAAACAGTAGCTTTTGCGCACCAAGTCCACTAGCTGTGAGTTCTATTGTGAGAAAGGTTTTTCTGTCAAATGTTCAATCCCCACTGGCACAGCACAAGAGCAAAGCTTGGCTTGTTTGTCAGACATATTTAAATGCATCAACATACTTAATACATCACTGCAGGGGAGAGATTACAATGCATTTTCTGCACATGAGCAAATCTTGAATGTTGTCGCCATGTGGAGAAGGGATGTGTGGACATGCAAGAGGCAGCGCTGTTGGGGATCACTATGCAGTTTTTGGTTGCTGAACGCCTGAGAACGCCTGGCTTAGCAATTCCTGCATTAGTTTTCACATTTTTGAACAAAAAGTAAAAAAAAAAAAAAATGTTTCTTCCTTCTCATAGCATGCTGTATAACACTCTGGATCATTAATTGGTGTTGGCTTGATCATGTGATCTATGTAACCATGTGACTTCAATAGTTAAAATGGCTCCTGCACTTAGCATTGCAAGTTTGGCATTGAGAAAGTTTGCATGTGACCGAAACGTTTGCCTTTTTTCTCAGTAAAAGCACTTGACTTTATCTCGCTTTTTGACATCTTTCGTTTTTTGTGGAGTGTGCGGACTCTACTGAAGTGCCTCTGAACAAAAAGTACAGCAGATTTACTCCAGTCGGTTGTGAAAGTGAGCATTGTGAGCACAGAATGGAGGCCGATATGAATGTGATTGGCTGAAGTGCAGCATGGCCTTACATACAGGTTTGATTAAAGATTACAAGGTCCAAAAACTGAGCGAAATTATATATGCATAGACAAATTATTCATGATAAGATCAAAAAATGGATTGGGGTTATTAAGGATTTATTGTAAGGATTTTAACAGTGGGCATTCGAGTGGGATCCAGATGTGGGCTGATCCAGCTGCTTTTGTACTGTATAAAGTGCAATATAAATAAATAAATAAACCCGCTGTGGCAGCAACTGTAGATGATGGAAACAGAACTGCAATTCAGAACTGGGCCACTTGATCTGGTGTAAAATAACTGCAATTATTGGTCATGTCCCAGATTATCATGCAACTCTTTCTGTTGGTCTCTAATTTCAGAAACGGATCAATAAGATCAGAGACTCAAGCATAACTCTTAGCAGTTTTTACATTCAAATCTGCTACCATCTTCACTAAATCAAAGTCGTTGAAATAAAGTGTAGATAAAATTATATTAGCCTCTTCATCTGAAAAATATAATTCAGCTGCGGCCTCAACAGTGTGAGATCCCAAAAAGTTTGCATACATTTTTATTGGTTGATTTTAATGGTGGTGTCGGAGGAAATCCCCAGGGTTGTTTATTTTACTGGTTGATTTTAAGGGTTGTACCGTAGTAAATCCCCAGGGTTGTACCGTACCTCTCTCCCGGGTTCTCCAGCGGCTCCGGTCAGTCCCGGTGATCCCACAGGTCCAGGCGGCCCGCGGTCTCCAGATCCACCAGGAGCTCCTTGTTTCCCAGGCTCACCCTGTGATGGGCATTCATGAATGCCATTTAGTTACTTTTACCAATGTTAGCTTTGCATTTGGCCACATAACATTTGTCCTTTGATATTTATTAATTCTTTCCCCGCCATTGCGGAATTTTCCATTATTTATGGCACAATGCTTCCCTGCCATTGACATTTTTTGGCAGAAAAAGTGCATCCATATATTGCAGCTGTGGGTTTTATAATGCATTCACAGCAAGGCATGGGTTTCACTGGCTGATCATCAAACATGAAAAGCTTTCTGATCATATTATCAGTTTGTCATTTTCACTGGAAACTCAACAGCTGGCTAAGTATGATTACATAAAATCCACCTTAAAGGAAAATCTGATGAAAAGCTGATGACTGACACGGATTCCCCTGTCACTTTTCCATCATAAATGCTGATGTATTTTCATCTTTAGGACAGTAAATGTCAGTGTGTTTCTGTGGGACTCACAGAGGGTCCAGGAAGGCCAGGGAAACCTCTTTCTCCACGCTGTCCCGGGAGTCCAACAATCCCACGCTGACCAGCCAAACCCTGAGGACCTGCCGGCCCATCCGGACCCTGGAACGGGACAGAAGTGAAACACACAATCATACATCGCAACTCACAATCAGAGGCTGTGAACTGTATCAAAATGTATATTTCTTATTTTATTTTATGTTTTAGTCTTGATCTAGATTTCCTGTAATGTATTAAGTATTATTATTTTTTATATTCATTCATTATTTTGTTTTATTGTTTTAATGTTCAAGCAAATGCCAATACATTTTTTTTTTGGGGGGGGGGGGGGGGCTATCAAACCTAAAACTGGTAATATACAGTCAAACCAAAAATTATTCAGACACCAGATACAATTTTTGATATTTCTTTACTAGTGTGATCAGGACACTATAGTTCATTTATGTAAGTGAGGAGAGCAGAATAAAGCAAACTGTGACATATTATACCCAATAATTCTTCATTCAGTGACTACCAGTGACATTTATAAACATTTGGGACCAAAAATGATTCCGACACTTTGAGCTGATCATGTTTTGCTGAAGTGTTTTTTCTTTAATTGCTAATGCTCTTTTTACACACAGACTGAACAAAATGAAGTATTGCTTGGTGATTGGTTGAGTTATTGGTTGGTTATAATGTCAGGTTGCAGTCATGTGTGAGTTATTACTGAGGTCAAAGTTGAGAAAAACAGCCACGTTTAATGAGATCCAGTGAAGCTACATACGTGAGGACCGTCTTCTCCAGGATCTCCCTTCTCACCAGGAGGACCAGCCGATCCACGTAACCCAGCGTCTCCGGGTCTTCCAGGAGGACCGCCGTCTCCACGAACACCCTTCGGACCATCTTTACCAGGAGGACCAGCAGGACCAGAGGGACCCGGGTTACCCTGAGAATGGACATTAAAGGTGCAGTCTGTAAGAATGACAGCTAGTGGTTGAAATAGGTACTGCAGTTCAAATGAAAAGTATCAGAGATTGTTTCCCGCCAACTGGCATCCCGGGGTGTCGCATTACTATTGGCTGAACTGGCAGTGGGCGGAGTCTCACAGACCAAAAGAAAAAAACGACTGACAACACGGAACGTGTAAAATAATAAATAAAATATCTCACTGTAGAAGTGTTTTTCAGAGTATGTGAACTTAGCATGTTTCCTAAATATCTGCAAACATATTATGGTATTTTTACGCTTTAGTAGAGCACCTTTAACATGTTCTCATGTAGAAACTGTTAGTAAACACACTGGGGACATGATGGACAGAGAGGCTTCACTTGGCCATTAATAGTTTGTGCTGATGCATGCTTGTCAGAACATCGATTACAGTAATCAAGGCCTTGTCCACACTAATAAGTTTTCGTTTGAAAACGCATCTTTTTTTCTCTCAGTTTTGGCCTTCCGTCCACACTGAGACGCCGTTTTTATTAATGAAAACTAAGCTTTTTTGAGCGCTCTCCAAAGTGGATCAATTTGAAAACGCCGTTTTCGTGTTGTAGTGTGGACTGTAGTGTGGACTGTGAAAATGAAGGCATTTAAAAACGATGACGTAAGTTTAGTCATGTGACACATATTGTATCAATAGATATTGATCTTTATAGCGGTATTGCGCCTGTTATCTGCTATTCACTCTCACACTGTTGCTAAAATAAGTGACTTCACACACTATTCATATCACAGTCCTGCAGAGATGACAGAATACACTCACATCTGCTGTCCTGCGGTGAAACATGAGCAGTTTTAGCGTTTTAGACCAAACATATAATAGTGAGTGAGAGCGACCTGGACCATCAGGGAATGAGGAGATATTCTGCTCAATAAAATGATTCTGTCAGAAGATGATATCAGCCATATATATCATATATATTTTTCCTCAGTGAGCTTTAGTGAGGGTTTACGCATGCGCTGTAAAGGTGAATTTAGCGTTTTCAGGCGTTTTTCAGAAGTTTCTCATCCACACTGAAACGCCTGAAAACGCTAGTGTGGACAGAGAGCGTTTTTAAATGAAAATGCTGTTTTCAAATGTATCCGGATTAATGTAGACGTAGCCCAAATGTTGTACAGTTAACTATTTTTATGTCATAGTGAACAGGTCCATTGATTTACTTACATTGGGTCCAGGAGGTCCGACTCTACCGGCGGCTCCAGGGAAACCGGTGGCACCCTGCAATAATCATTAAAAAAATTAGATTCATGATCTACATTCACAAAGAACACCCTTTGGTTTGCACTTACAGGAGGTCCTTGAGCACCACGAGCACCTTTCGGTCCAGACACACCAGTGGGTCCCTATAACCAAAGCAGGAATAAACAATATGAAGAAATTTACATTTAGATTTAATCATTTAGCAGACGCTTTTATCCAAAGCGACTTACAAATGAGAACAATAGAAGCAATCAGACCAACAAGAAGGCAACAGTATACGAATGCTGTAACAAGTCTCAGTTAGTCTAGCACAGCTCACATAGCATGTTATTTTTTTTTAATCAGAAAAACAAAACAAATAGAATAGTATAGAATAGAAAAGAAAAGGTAAGTGCTAGTATTAATTGGTCAGGTGCTGGCGAAAAAGATGTGTCTTTAGACATTTTTTTAAAATGGTCGAATTGAAATCTAGTATTGAAATAGAAATACTATCGAACAACAGAACTGCAGTAAAGCAGATGAAACTGGCCTATGTTACCTGAGGACCTGGAGATCCAGAAGGCCCCTGAGGGCCCGGGGCACCAGCATCACCCTTCTGTCCACCTTCACCCTGCTCTCCTTTAAGCCCAGGCTGTCCATCTGCACCCTAACACACCCAAATAACACATTTAACAATCAATGGCAATATTAAAGAGTTTACATGTTGATCTGTGTTGATCTTGACATGTTTAGTGTGTAATGTTGCTGTTAGATGATGAAAAAGCTCCAGTTCTTCTCTATATCAGTGTCAGTGTTTCTGAACTCCTGAAACGCCTCCATTATAGTCTTGAGTTTCTTCCGGGAACGAACACGTCACAATATTCCTCATTATAATAATTCATATGCAGAATAAAGGGGCGGGGCCTGGTTGAGTTAGTTAGTAGTGTGTTAAACTGGTGGTTATGGAAAGGGGCGGGACATTTCCCAAACACACTCGAAGAGCTCGACCAATCACAACACACTGCTCCAGCCGACCAATCAGAGCACAGTGTGCTTTTCAGGAGGAGGGGCTTCATAGAGACAGGAACTAAACAGAGCGTTGGAGAATATGAGGAAAATAATCAACATTCAAGCAGGAAAACCTGTTCTAGTAGAGCCGGAAACAACATCAAGACTGTAAAAGGGCCTAATATGGCCTCTTTAATAATAATGAACTCTTAGTGCTTGAAAACGCCCTTTGTGCCATTAATTAGACACAACTGTTAATTCATCATTTATAATGTTACTTTCAAATGTTCCTGATTATGGTGTTTTATTAAAATCAGGTCTATTAATTTCTTAATGAACTACAGTTCTTGATTTTGAATTTTAATTAAAATGATTTCTTGTTCGTCCACTACATTTCTTTAAATATGGCTCAATAAGAGAGTCAAACCTTCTCACAGCTCCAGCTCGTGAATCAGCTTGACCGCTTTAGATCTTTTAGAAGGACTTAAAGCTTTAACTGCTCAAGTACAGTCCTCTCACATCTATATTCACGCTACAAAACTGCCATACGTTTGCAGTAACAGTTTTAAACGTCTATGACATACTTCACACAACATACCGGTATGGATGTAGAGACAACAGCCAAACAGAGAGCAGAAGCAGAAACAAATCATATAAACTATGTTCTGGGTAATGAGCTGATGTAATTACGTCATTTCTGATTTGACAGGACACTCATCTGCCTTCTCTTATACTGAATACTGTCATCTCAGAGCTTACTTTATCAAATAAATATACAATCAAGCAATTATAAGCATTGACTTTCCAACCTCAAAAATGAGAGAATGAGTTTCACTATTAGTTGGGTAACCTCTAGGTCAAAGAAATGTTTATTTGTGCACTGAGAAACAGCTATTCCTGTAGTTTGATGGTAATGTATGAGAAATAAATTAAAAAACAGCAGCTATTAAGATTACATTGCTGTACTTACAGGTGGACCAGCGAAACCAGCAGGACCATGAGGACCAGTCTCTCCTCTGTCACCCTGTCAAAGATAAAGCCTCAGTTTTAGTATATGTGTACTTGTTCATTCTTATACTGTATGTACACTAATGATGCCATTCCATCAGCTCAAACAGATCCGTGTTTTAGTCAGAACAGCTTGTTCGTGTTATGTTCTTTTCTTAGAATGTACGACGCGATATGTATAAAGCATCTATATATAACCTTTGTTCATGGATTACTAAGTTATCTAAACTGAATGATTTCATCCATTCATCTGTCCATCTATATGTGCGTGTTGATATGATGTTGTTTTCTAACTGTATTATGTCATCATTTTGCTGTCTCGCTGCCAGCCAATCGCTGCATTGCATTGATCACAGTTGAAACATCCGCCCTTTCCAGTGAACACAAGAACTTAGCCAGATTTTAATCCAAAAATGTGTTCGAAGATCCAAATTATCACGATGAGAAGATCTGGCATACAGGGTCAGGGTGTCCAAAAGTGATGTCCGGCCTAGAAAACTGACATCTTCACCCTTTATTCAAATATTATTAACAGTGTTAAATATTTTGTAAGCATATTGCATAGCTGTGCTTGGATTAAACTGTTTTATTTGTGGTAATAATGCAATGAAACATGCCAAATTGTGT